>PVJX010021061.1:0-32457 GCA_004027295.1 Dolichotis patagonum
ACATGAGATGTCTGATTCTCAGCCCACATGCAGCAGGATCATAGTCACCCCCCAGAGACAGGAAAAGTTCCTTGTTCTCTTGGCACCCTATTCAACCACACGGTGCAGGTCCCGATGCACCAGGGTGTCTCTCCTTCGGGCTGCCGAAAGTTAGCCACACTCTCAGCTGCTCCCAGAGAGGGGAGAAGCTCCTCCCGGCACCCCGAGTCAACCGCATGGTGCAGGTCCCGAGGCGCCAGGGTCTCTCCCCTGCAGGCCCCCTAAAGTCCGCCATACTCACCTGCTATTTCTTTCTCATGAATTGGCCATTCCATTTCCCAAGTTCTGAAATGGCCAACAGACCACAGAAAGAATTCTCTTTAGGCTCCTGTTTGAAACCAGCAGCTACAGCGATCTGCTGGCCTTGCTTCAGGGCCACTAGAATCTATTCTTAACACAATGATTCCTAAAAGTAATTCATCAGTTATATGCTCTTGATCTAGTGTTGTGGGTTGAATTATGTACTCTGAAAATTCATATACTGAGTCCCTAGCCCTTGGTGCTTCAGACTGTGACTGGATGTGAAATATGGATCTAAAGAGATGGTTGGACTAGAATGAGTTCACTAGTGGAGATGCCAATCCAAGGTGACTGGTGTCTTCATCAGAAGAGGGGATGTATCACAAAGACACCAGGAATGCCATACATGGAGCAAAAGCCATGTGAGGCCATAGTGAGAAGGTGGCCACCACCTGCTGGTGAGGGACAGTGGCCTGGGCAGGAACTGACCTCAGCCTTGTAGACCTGACAGCTGTGAGAAAATAAGCTTTTCTGGGCAGGCCACCTGCTCTGATGGATTTTGTTACACTTTTTTAGCCCTGCATACCCCTAGAAAGACATCTGATACTTTTAAGTAACTTTTCAGTGTTAGTATTTATAGTAGAGCACATATCTTTTTAAATTGAATAATTTTAAGAAATTTAAATGCTAACAAATTGTGTAACAAAACTATTGGCCTTGAGTTCACTGTGATGTGACGCTATGTATGATGCATTTCTAAATTGGACATCATCAGCAGTAGTATGACCTGTGGAGAGTGGAAAATACCTGCTTTGGGCATTAGGTGAATGGTGCATTGAGGAAGACATTTATTTATTGTTTCAGAGAGAAAGGTTAAAAAAATGAAAATGCGAAGTTCTTCTGATAGGATTACCTAAATTAGTCAGGTATTTGTATATGTCCGTTGCCCAAGCTCTCCAGATTGCATCAAGGTGAGGTAAATCTTAGAAATTTGTGAAAAATAGCCAAAGACTACTCGATTGATGGCACATGGAGCAGAATGTGCCTCCGTGGTGTCCGGCAGGTAGAATCCAGCAGAAATGTGAAGAGCTGTGTTGCTGGGAGAGGTGACCAGTTGATGGCAACAAACCCGGAAACTCCCATCATGAGGCTGGAATCTAGGTTGAGTTTCCCTGGTGTGGGTTGAAATAGGCTGAGCAGCAATAAAGAAGTTGCAAATTTGTTGAAAATTTCTTCCCTAGAAATATACTTCTGCTGACAACTTTGATCTAAAACCTATTTCATCCACTGGGGGAAAAAAGTGTTTATCATTCCACAAAGGAAAAGGCCTTGCCCCTACCACAGGCCAAATTCCAATCCAGTTCAAGTTCATATTTAGCAGAATTCACTCCCTGGCTCCACAGCATTGTACTGTACTCCAGCTTGGGAGTACTTGCATCTACTCTCTATTTTCTAAGCTTGCATTTCTCTATAGAGAATTAGAGGATCTGTGGGGATAGAGTCTCATCCTTACCAGGAGGGCTCTTACTGTTTTCCAACATTGCCTCTGGTTTTCCATCATCTGGCACAATAATCTGGTGCTGGACTGTTCATACCTGCCTCCAATTCTTTGAATTTCCACCTGATAATAAATTGGACAAACCATAGTTTTAGGGACCAGTGTAGCAAGACACCAAAATTATGGATTTGATGTGTATTAACTCTTAGAAATTAGATTGATAGAACTCAGAGAGGCAAAGTGAACAAGTCAAGCAACAAAATATGAGGAATAATAAAATAGGGGATGATGAGGTCCTCAGTAAGAAAAGCCTAATCTGGACATGACTGCTTGCAGATGTTTGGATCTGAGAGAAGACCTAGGGCAACATCTGGAATTTAATTTATATCCAGACCTAGGACCCTGGCTCAGTTCTTTCAGGTTCATCAAGGTGTGAAGGTGTTAGGGCAGACATATCTTGGCTTAGACTGTGTATCCTTTCCTCGACCCAGTCTGACTGGATATCTATATACCTTGAGTATCTACTGTGAGACCGTTCAATAGTTATATTCTTTTGATAACTACAACTGATTTTACCATGGCAGCCATCCTGATGTTCCCTATAATTTCTTTTTTCTTTCCTTTTTTAAGACAGGGTCTTGCTATGTAGTTCAAACTGTGCTTGAACTCACTGTGCAGTTCAGGCTGGTCTTGAACTTGTGTGACTCTCCTGCTTCAGTCTCCCAAGTGCTGGGACTACAGGTGTGTGTCACCATACCCAAACCCTCTAACTTCCAATGAGAAAATGCTCAAATATTTTCTAGAATTCTGATCTTCATTTCCTACTGTCTGACACAGGAACTACCTTTGTTAGAAAGAGCTCTTTGCTGTCTAATTCGGTTGAGTATGGACTGACTTCTGAAAGTCCCAGAAAACTGTAACAATAGCTTTCTATCTTGGGAAAATCTCATGCTTCCTTAATAATAATGTGTACAGGGCATCATGTTGGGACATAAGCTTGAATTCTGTAGTTCTGGGATTTTAATAGCTAAATTAAGTTCACTCTATAGGTTTTGTCACTCTGTGATTCTACATGACTGAATCTTCTGTTTTGTTGCTCCAGGGAGAAGAAATGCTGGTACGGAGTCTGGCATAAGCCCCAAAAGATTGTATTGAAATTCATGTCTTATTGTTTTTTATTTCTATATTGGGTAACTAGCAAATGGCCAACCTAAAGACTGGGGAATGTATGGTCTGGGGGAGGTGTGTGTTCACATGGTGCATGTGTGTAAATGCATGTGTATTTATCTATATGGACATGTAACATGAAACATATATTTAACTTTCTATGCTGTGTAGTTAACAGATGTAAAAATAGTTTATAGGCTACAATCTTAAGCACAGTTAAAGAAGAGATAGTTGCTATGTGCTTGTGTTCATTATCTTATTCCATGTTCATGGGGACTTCATGAAGTAAATAGTAATATCTTAGTTTTTCAGGTTCAAGGTCACTGTACCTATTAAGACCACTCCTATTATAACAATTCTCTGTAACTTGGCCCAACAATGGTTAATTTCCATGAACACATACATATGCAGATCCTCATTGTATGGTTTTGCCCATGTGGCTACAGAGGGATTTGGGTTCCTTCCATGAAGTGATTTCATAATCTCTGAGTCTTTTCCTTCTGGATAGATGGACTGGGGTGGATAGGTCTCAAAAATGCCTTGGACTATTTTAGGAGCCTGGCCTAGGGGAGGTGTATGTGTATTACCTTTGCTACATTCTAATCCTGGTCACAACTACATGGCCACCTAATTGCAAGGGATGCTGGGGAATGGAGAGGTGCATACTGCTATAGGCAAGTTCTAATGGGTCCTGGGCCCTTCATACAGACAGTAAGAAGATGCCAGAGGCTTCAAAGTCACACTAGAGAATGTGCTTAGCTGAGTCACTTTGAAAATCTCTAGGTTTTTAGAACACTATGAGAATATCTCCAAACTTCTTCATGGAACCTTTTGTTTATCAGTGTGTAAATCCCAAAATATTTCAGATTAACCATATCTTAGCTTTCCAGATCCACAGTCACTATAAAGTAAGGCCAGCAGTGATTTAAATAAAAAACAAATGAGAATTTAGTTGAAAAAAATCTTTAAAGGTCTCTAGTCTCCAAATTGGAAACAATTTTTAATAAATACAATAATTGTGCTTTTACACAACTACAAGGTAAATTATGAAGAAGTACTCAATATAATGTCTATATCTGTGACATTTCTTTGTTAGTTGTTCAGGGGTGTTGCAAGCACAAAACTTGTATTTTCTACTAATTCAGATACTAGCATCTGTAGTACTCTATAAGTACACCACTGACTAATCCCTAAATATTTGTACTGGATTTTTGCCAGCTTTCAGTTATTGTAATTTTTAAAGGTAATTCAGAGAGGCCTACTGTATTTCACATAACTGATAACTTTCAAAAATCTAGGGTTTACAGCAAGGAAGACCTGCTGCATGTGGTGGTCATGGCTTAGTAGAAGCGACTGGGGTTTTAATCTTGGCCATATGATTTTAGTGTATGATGTTGGGTAAGATATTCCCATTCTGCATATCCCAATTTCTTAATCTTAACAATGAGGATAAGAATATGTACCTTTTCTGAGCAGTTTTATATGAAATAATACATTTAAAAACCTTAGTATAGAAACTGACACATTGTTCCCCCAAATATTAACTATAATAGTGATAAAAGCAATCATTGTAGATGCAATTATCATTGTCTTAGTCACTTCTTATTACTCTGTAAGTTAGAGATACTATCTGTACAGTAGTGAGAAATAAATGAGATAATTAAAATGTCTCATATTCAATAGCCATGCAGTTGAAATTATTTTCCTGTTGTTTTTCAACCAAACATAAACCACATTTATGTGTCTGACACTCTTCTGGTGAGTTCTTCAGTCTCTGTAACAATTCTTTAGCTTACTAACTTCAAAGAGTACTTCCATAAATGTTTAGTAATGAATGAGAGATGATTTCTATTTAATCCTTTGGCCAGGATCTTCCACAAATGCTTTCATTTGTAGGTTATAGTTAGTTAAACCAGTTAAAAATCATATTGTGAACACTGTGAAATATGCAATGAACAGTGGAATCTCTTTATATGCTTACATGGCATTAGGTTTATTTGATGCTAAAGCTATGCTGTTTCTGTCTACTTCTATGGATAGAATTACTTCCTTGTTTGTAATGCTTGTACATAGAACATCTAATATCTATTATGAGATCCATATATATGTTCTAATTTGTTGAGAACCTTGGATTTCCTCTGTGCTGTATATCCAGATCTAGTATTCATATTATGCTCCCTTGGTGTATGGTTCAGCTTTCCTGTGGCTGGGACAAAATAATCCAAAACTCACAATTTAAAAGAAAGAGCTTCATTTTGGCTTATGGTCTCAGAGCTTTCAGTCCATGGCTAAATGGATCCAAGGCAGAAACATGGCTGGAAGGCATGGTGGAGGGAAGCTGCTTGACTCGGGGCATCCAAGAAGCAAAGAAAAGGCAAAGATTCCAAGAATGGGCCAGCAATGAAATACACTGTAGTCCCCGAGGTCATACCACACGACCTCCCCCCAGACTCAACCAGAAGCATACTTTACTAATGTCTTCAAGCCAATGAGTTCAACAATCAAGATTAATGGTCACACCTGGATAGTGTTCATTGCCATTACTCAGAGTCATAATTAATAAGTGCTCCACTGCTCTGTGACAGTACTAGGAACCCAAGCAGGATATCATCTACAGGATTAGGAACCCAAGCTGGGTATCATCTACAGCAAGTCGCAATCCTGCAGGCACTGACATTTCTTATAGTAACTCTAAGTCCTCAAATAGAAGATTTTTGTTTGCTTACTATGTAGGTCAGCCTGGCCTTGAACTCACTATGTAGCTCAGGCTAACCTTGAACAAACTCATGTCAATTCTCCTGCCTCAGCCTCTTGAGTTCTGGGATTACAGGCATGTGCCACCATGCCCAGCTCAAATAGGTGATTCTAACTGATGACTTGAAGCCAGGAAAAGAAATCATGCCTAAAGAATTCAGATCTTCTGAATCCAACTATATTGAATGCAGTAGTAAAATGATTTTTCATTTTAGAAATTCAGAATTTACAATGTTTTCTCCTTAACTATTAGTTTTGCAGTGGTGGATTAAATCAAAGTTCTCAAATGAGCTGAAGAAAGAAGCAGGAGATGTGAGTGAGTTCAGCTGCGCCTGTTTTAGTCTTGAAACAGGCAGTGCTCATGAAAGCAATTCCTGCTGGCTCGGCAACTTCTTTGTCTCTTTGGGGTTGTAGCAATAGTGACGGTGGTACAACTGTTGTTCTTCCTCCCCTATGTTAGAGTCTGTTTCCCCATCCGTGTTTCTCTCATAATTAGG
The DNA here is from genome assembly GCA_004027295.1 of Dolichotis patagonum. NCBI lineage: Eukaryota > Metazoa > Chordata > Mammalia > Rodentia > Caviidae > Dolichotis > Dolichotis patagonum. The sequence continues at coordinate 6,196 of PVJX010021061.1, forward strand.
ATCATCTGCCATCTCTCACTGTTGAAAGTTAGGGGAAAGCCATGATTCTCCAGGCTTCTAAGCAGCAATATGATCAACAAGATCAGATGCTTCTGGCAGGAAAATGAAATCATTTTTAATGTTAAACAAAATAACTGCAGAATTCTACCCGCAGCACAAGTCTGACTGGGAAATGATAAAAGATGAAGTCAGGATATTACTCTCTGATCAAATGGATTGCCGTTAGACAAAGGCTTGATAAAAGAATCCTAATCCAAAAGCCATACAGCTGTGAGCCCACAATGTTATGAAAAAGGAGTCATTTGTAGGAGTTGGGGACTAGCAAAGCTTTGTTAGGGACCTAGACCAGGGAAGCGTGTTTTCCTGGAGGTGGACCCAAATTTTGGGACCAGTGCATTTTGGGGAAACAAATTTTTTGCTTGTGCTACATTTGTCTCAGGAGAGAATGTTCTAAGAGACTCCAGATGCCATTTCAGGGTTTCTCATGTATTAATGCGAACTTCCTAATTTGGGGGGCAAGAGGAAGTTCCGGGCCTTCAATTATTTTCATGTTTACTCCGAGGTTTAGTTGTAGTTCTGAGACATCTCTGAAACACATGGATATTGACATAGTGAACTGGAGGGTTGAGCGAGACTGGACAAATGGGGATGGCCTGGGGACGATGCGCTGTGATTCAGATCTGTCAGATAAGGCTGGTGCTTGAAGTCTTTAACTCACTGCAGTGCAGAAATCAGCATGGTGGTGCCCTTGCAGAATGGGCGATGACACAGACACACAGACCTCTGAATCCTCACAAGGTTTTCATTTCTTCAACATAAAGAGCAGTTTTTCTGGGCCAAAATTATGATCTTTCCACCACAGGAAGACCTACTCTTTCCCAGTAATGGTAATGTTTAAGCAATGCAAATAGAAGTTCTTGATGTGCCCTTTGGATGTGTTCATTCTGCAAAAAAACCAACTTAAGTCAATAGAGCAGTAATATCTGTGCCTTGCAGTGTGGATAACTTCATGGATGTCATTGTGATATTCCGTGAGGACATTCCTTCCACGGTTCAGCATCCCTCTTTTGAAGAGGTGATTTTGATTGGAATCATTTCTTTGCCTTTGGTTCTTCCTTTTCCAAGTTGATTTAAAGATACGCCATGGCAATGTTGTTGGTTGATTGCACAAACACACAGAGCCAATGAGGAAGTCAGTGGGTAAACCAGCCCACTGTGCTTCTTTCTTCCCTGTAAAAGTTTCCAGGGGAAAATACAAAACATTGGGACGTGTAAACTGCGCAGAAAAGCCACAGGGTAGCCATTAAGCTCCAGCAGCAGCAGGCCCAGCCCCCACATTCTCTTACTGCAGTGCTGACAGAACAGGTGGCCTCAGGCGGTTTCTGCCTTGTAGAAAGTGGGGAGCACGTGTTAAAAGAAACTGTGGCCTGTAATTATCTGGGGCTGACGGTTGCTGAACACTTTCTCTGATGCTACCTGACGCGTTCCTTACTGCTCTACTCCACAAGAAAGTAACCACGAGCACCGCAGATGCACAAAGTCACTGTGGATTCCTACTTCATCACTCACAGAGTGCGGAGGACGGGTGGAATGAGCTATTGTGCTGTGTTTAGGGTCTAATGCTTAAATAGGTGTTTGAACCCTTGAAATGTCTTTATTTATAGGTGTACTCTTTGGGATTGTGATATTTAAGGAAAGGGGATGATGGGGAGTCTTGGATCCTTAGAGAAATTCTGAGATCCTCAGAAAGGTTCCCTGTGAATCTAGGTGTAATCAGCTGGATTGCTGTGGTATTATTTCCACCTAATCAGTTTGTAAATACCTGGCCGCAAATACAGTCTCCGGTCTGCAGGCCCCAGAGCCATGAGAAATATAGACCCTGGAAAGGAAAAGCACCCTTCTAGTCATGTCTTCAGGGCTCGCCACCTCATGAGCTTTCACAGGAGTGTGGAGGCCCTGTCCACCTCGCTTTCCACAGCTGCTCTCTCCTAGGTTTCTGCCATCTGATTGAATGTGACTACTGTGGCTACTGAGGAGAATAATACCCTAAATTATTCAACTTCAGTGAGTGCGAGAAAAAAAGTCATAAAAAAATTTTGATTTACACTGTTTCATGAAGGTGTGATTGAAGGGAAGGGAGCAGATCTCACTCAGGAGGCTATCAGATCCACGCTGAGGACCAGTAGGCCAAGCCGTAGGAGGGAGATCCAATGATGGAAGTCGGTGCTCACACTGTATTCTCTGGAAGCCAGGAGCTGTTACAAGGCCACTTCTGATCACTGAACAACCTTGGCAAGCACTCAGATATGCAAAATTATGCAGCAAGTGCTGAGGCAGAGTTGATTTAATCCCACACACAAAACAAGAAAGAGAAATCTCTGAGAAAATCTAGGAGAGAGGAGAGAAGGACCCAGTGTCAAGGTATTGCAGTTAGGAAGGGAAGAGCTAAAAGAATTTTAAACAAACCTTTGTGGAGATGGGGAGAGGACTTAGATTTGAGAAAGCATGGAGGGTAAAGGGTAGAGGGGGAAGTAGATGACTAAGATGCGTGGATAAGCGCCAGCTCCCCAAGTTACATGCAGTTATTATGTACTACAAACAGATACTGTGTTAATAAAAAGGAAACTAGAACTGAAAACAAACAAACAAGATGGAAGCAAACAGCCCAAAAGTCTTCCTCAGAGGTTTAGTGGAGGAGGATGGGTTACAGGCAAGCTTATCTGTTTTAAATTGTCTGATGTGGAACATAAAAGGCTACTTGCTCCTCCATCTTCCTCGTGCAAGTATCAGCAAATCTACATTGCTTACTGTGTGTGCGTTCCACAGGGCCACTCAGAGAAATGATGGTTTCTACATCCAGATTTTCTCAGACAGACAAAAAATATGATCTGTGTTGATAAACTCAGGAGGAGGAAGACTGAGGAAAAAGATACATTTCGGTATTTCTTTGTTTGCTGAAAAGAAATTCAAATCAAAGCAAGTTTAAGATGCAGCAAGGACCCTAACTATGTTTGATGACATCTGGTTTGAGGAAGAAAATAGAGAAATGCAATTAAAATGAAAGAGCCTAAAGGAAACGAGAGAATGGAATTATGTTAATTGATATTATTGTGATTATTAGTAATTACTTCAAATAGAGTTGTTGAGTATTTGAATAACATGTAGCTGTTCCAGTGTTGTTACTATCTTATTTTTTAAGCATCTTTTGATTATTTGACACTTGCTATAACTGAGCCTGGAACTCTCCTTTTATCCCCGCAGGGTTTTTATGTTAGAGTCGAAATAACAAGCTCAGTGCTATCATGATATGCCAATTCAAACAGAATGAGAAGAGATCAAATAAAGAACAGCCAAGTAGGATATGTGGAGCTGTTTATTAAATTGCATCATATTCTTGTTTTTTGTTGATGTTCTCCTCTCTCTTTGTCCTTGAACACTAGGGAAACCTCTCAGGTCGTCTCACAGGGAAGCAGCCTGTGGATCATGAAGTCTTAAGAGCTAAAAGGAACTTACAGACCATGGTTTTCCCAATCTATGCAAGAGATTTCCCTGCATCCTAATAATCTAGAATCAAGTTTATCCTCTGTTTAAACTCAGAGAGTTTGCAAGACTACAGCTATATTTGCTAAACTGCTTAAAATAATAGAAACATTTTATTTCACTGTAGGTTGTTCAGTCAAATGTTTTGCTGTTGTCTCAAGAAGCCGAGTTGAGGAACAAAACTTCTAAATCCAAGGCAAGAGTTGCAAAGGAGGTGATCCTGTACTGGGTCTCTTCTCAGTAGCTGTCCCTCACCTCAGGCATATGGATTGAATGGCCCTGGTTGAATGACTTCAGGAAAGACATATGTTTGAGGAGTATTGTCTTTGTGGTACTGGGGTGGAGGAGAAGTGTGTGTTTTCCTCCCCACTGTAAGTCAGAGGAGTTCAAGGGGGGATAGGGCTAAAATCCTTAGTGTTCTATTATTATAAAAATATCTGAGATAATCAACTTGTAAAGAAAAACAAATACTTGTTTTGGCTCATGGTTTTGGAAGTTTCTGCCCATGATTGGTTAGCCCTATTTTTATAGGCCCATGGCAAGGCATGTGTGCTAATGTGAAATTGCTCACTTGCCAGGAGGTCATAGCGAGAGAAAAAGGGTACAGCTCCACTATTCTCTTGAAAGGCACACACCCTGTGATCTGACAATCTGCTAAGCTCCACTTCTTCAAGGTCTTACCATCTCCCAGCATCATCTTTGACAAATAGCAAGTCTTTGACAAATAGACATTTGGGCACACGTTAGATTCGAACAATAGCAACTCATGACATGTAACTCCATAGATACCACCAAAACCAAAACTAAAATTAGAAAACTAGTGTCCTAGGATACAAAATCAACATGTAAGAATTAATAGTATTGCTCTATGTCAGTAGCAGATTATCTGAAGTAGAAAACAAGAAAGCAACTCCACTTTCAATAGCTACATAAATAACTAGGAATGTTTTACTGAAGAAGTGAAAGAACTCTACAATAAAAACCATAAAATATTAATGAATGCCAACAAAAAATGGAAATGCATTTCACATTCACAGATTGTGAGAATTAATATTAAAATAACAAGATAGCCTACAGATTAAATGCAACATTTATCGAAATATCTATGCATTCTTCAGAAAACAAGAGAAAGTCCTGAAAATTTTGTGTATAGCTAGAAAATCCCCAGAATAGCCAAAGCAATCTTTAGCATAAAGACCAAAACAGTAGTAGAGTACTTGCTTAGCATTTGTCAGACTCTAGTTTAAATTCCCAGTAGCAGAGCAAAAAGAAAGAACATAGCAGGAGGCTTTGAACTACTTCAAAATACATTATGAAGCAGCATGATATTGTGATAATTAGAGATGTATAAATCAACAGAACAGATAGGGATTCTAGGAGTAAACTCACCCATCAGCAGCCAACTGATTTTCAAGAAGGGTGTGAAAATAAGCTCCAGTTAAAGGACAGACTTCAATAGATGGTGCTAGGAAAATTGGGTATGTAATTATAGAAAAATTAAATTTGCCTAATCTCACTAGTACAAAAATGGACTCAAAACTGGTTTAAAGTCTTAAATGGAGACCTGGATCTATAATACCACTAGAAGAAAATATAGGAGAAATTCTTCAAGATAGTAGAAGGGGCCAGAATTTTTTAAGACAAATTCCAAAAGCACAGGAATCAATTACACAAGCAAAATTAGGCAAATTGGATTATATCCAACTATAAATCTCTTGCGAAGCAAAGGAAATACTTGTTAGAGTGAGGAGACAGCATACAGAATTGGAAAAAACATTTGCAAACTATACATGTGACAAGGAATTAATAACCAGAATATGAGTTTGGCACAGTGGTACATGCCCATAATCCCAGCATTTGGGTAGCTGAGGCAGGAGGGTCACCATGAATTTGGGGCCGACCTGGACTACATAGAGAGTTCAGGGCCAGCTTGAAATACAAAGTGAGACCTTCTCTCAAAATAAACCAAGACAAAGAGACAAAACAAACCAGAATATGGAAGGAACTAAAAACCCCTCAATACCAAGGAAATAGAGCTTAAAACCCAGCCAACATGAAGAAATGCTCTGTCACTAAGAATCAGGGAACTGAAAGTCAAAACCATGAAGAAAGATTACCTTACTCCAATTAAAAATGACTCACTAAAGACTAAAGAAAAGAAGTGCTGCTAAGGGTGTGGACAAATGGGAGCCCTCTCATGCTGTTGGAGGGAATGTAAATTACTACAGCCATTGTGGAACTCACTGTGATCTGGCAACCTCACTACTGGCTACACATCCAAAAGAAATTCAATCAGTATGTCCAAGAAATAGCTGTGCTCTCATATTAAATGTGGCTTTGTCTACACTGGCAAGAAATAGAAATAGCCTACATTCCCATAAACTGAGGCACAGGTAAAGGAATGAGGTATATGTAGAATATTATCAGCCACAAAAAAAGAATACAATCCTGTCATTTGTGACAGTATAGAGGGATCTAGAGATCATCGTGTTAAATGAGATAAGCCAGACACAGAAGGACAAATACTGCATGTTCTCATTCATGTGTGGAATCTCCAGTAGTTGATCTCAAAGAAGTGGAGGATAGAATGGTGGTTACCAGAAGCCAGAGATGTTAGAGGGAGTGAGAAGAATGAGGAAATACTGATCAGGGAGGACTCAGTTCCAGTGACATTAGAGCAAGAAGTTCTGGTGTGCCATCACACCTTAGAGTGACTACAGATACCAATAATACACTGTGCACTGCAAAATCCAGAACAAAAGACTTAAAAACATTCTCATCATAAAGAAATGAAAAGTATTTGAGGAGATGAATATGTTTGACTCAAGACTATACAATGTATATGTGTGTTGGAGTGTCACATGGTACCTTATGTATAGGTTTTATTATTTCAATTATCAGTTAAAATATATTTAATCAAGAAATAAAAATAATGCCTGACATGTGTTGGTTAAGCTCTTGATGTTTAAAGATGCTGTATTTGAGTTGTTCTTATATTATCTGACACCAAGCCGTGGCTGGAGCTACGCTTCCTTATGGTGGAGGGACAAAGACCCTGAAATGAGCTGTGTTTGCTCCAATTGTAGATGAATACACATCCTTACTTCTATCCAGACTTGAATCTCACTGCAGGAAACTGGTGGTTGGCCAGCTGGGAAGGAATCCAACCCAAAAGCCCTGCCTAAAGGAACAAGAGACCAGTACCCAGACTGGTCATAAGAATCCAGCTGAAGAAACAGCTTTGCTCTGATTGGCCTGCATTTGTTGAATCCTTTACAACAAACTCTGCAAAACACCAGGGAGAGAAATTATTACCCAAGAGCACTCTGCTAACTCTGACCCCATGTAACTGAGACACTTCTGCTGAATCCTCTCTCCACTTGAGCCTGACTTTACAACCATCAAAAGGAGTAGCATGTGAATAATCATAAGAGGCAGAACCAGGAAGAGAGAAGAGGCGGTGACTTGTATAGCTCATACTTCCAGCTCAGAAATGGGGAGGGAGTGGGGTCGGATAGGATAAAGTTCAAGTTTTTATATTCCAGTATTGGATGGGGCTTTCAAATGACTGAAATACACATGATGATAAATGAGGCAGAGAGAGGCTTGGCCTCGACGCCAGATGATGGGGAAGGGCAAATGCCTATGACTGATCGGAGAGAAAAATTATACTTAAGCTATGACAATTGATTTCCTTTTGCTCCAGTTTTGGTTTTATTCTTGTCTCTGAAGATACACACACATGATTTGCTCATTTACCATATTGTCTACCTTGAAGGATCTGAAAATGGGATTTACGGGCTCTCTGAAATCTTATTTATTCAAGGTCCCAAATTCTCCACTTCTCCAACTCTTTTTCACACCTGTGTTTTCATTCTCTGCCAGTATGGTTGTCTCTTCTTAGGGCTCGCTAGGTTTGTTACATTCCTTTTAGACATGAGACTTGTTTTTGAAATGTACTCTGAGCACTCTGAGACTGCTCCTGCCACTGACCCTGACTTAGCACACTGCACGTTTATCATGAAAGTGTAGCATACTGCAGGACCAGGGGCCGGGGACTAGCTGAATAACTCTGGGAGAGCACACAATGGAAGTATAAATTAATAATTTTCCAGAAAAACTAGTGCTAAACATTTCAAATTTCAATGAGATGTATTTTAAATGTAAGGACACTCTTTTTTAGGTGGACTAGGTAGGTGAGCACTGTTATGGCATGATTTAAAGGTTACCATTCAGGAAGTAATGTTTTGTACATTGATGCCTAAAGGACAAGTGATTCATTTGGTGTTTTCCCCTGACCAGACGTATAACATTGGAAAAGTCCCTCACATTCCAGGGTACTGTTTTCCTTAAGTGTAAAATGGGAAGCTGATGGGAATGATTAAAGTCCATAAACATTTGAATGCAGTATGAGAGGTACTGTCCTGCCATATGATAAACTATGACTTCTCCAAAGGAGTTTGCCTGTGAGAACAAAGCCAGCTGGAGTTCCATCTAACACACACTGGGATAAAGTAAAAGAGCATTGGTAATAAGAGTCCGTACTGGGTCACCAAAAATATTTGTTGAGTTGCTAGAAGAGTCGTTTGGCAGTACAGTCACTGCTCAGGATGTGTGAGACCCTGGGTTTGACCCTCAGCACTGTGAACAAACTAATTAAGACCAGAAAGTTTTAACAATCCAGTAAATAAATTAAATGCAGCGAGACCCATGAAGGACTCATGTCCTTTTTAATTCTATAACTGAGTGATTTTTGTACTGCCCCTCCAACTTTAAAGTTTCTTCCCTTTGTTCAATATGACTTACAAATGTTAATATTGCTAGGGTTAACCTATGAAATGTGTAACATATTTTTGTAAATGAATTTATCAGGTCAGTGTCACACAACCTATCGTGGCAGCCTCAGAGACCTGGAGAACAAAGGTGTGTAGCTAGCAGGGAAGGACAGACAAGAAGAGGAAAAAACTGATGTTCAGGAAGGGTTAAGGCATAGACAGGAGTGAAAACCGTGTTTAAAATCCCCTAAGGGCGGTCATTTAGGCTTATATAACTACACCCCGAATTGCTTGAGCAATTGTCCTCGACTATGTATAGTATGCCGTTTGAAACCCTATTAAAAGTCACAGAAAGTTTGGAATAATGGAGCTGGATCTAAGGCCAACATTGTCTAACTTTCTTCCATAGCACGGAAATTAAATAGAGGTTGATGCTAAAAGATGCTATAGAGAATGGAGTTCCAAGAAGTCAGAAGTTGGAGTGGGGTGAACTGAGGAAGTGGGTGAATGACACAATAGGTTTTCTCAAGGATGTTTTAGAATTGTTACAGTGTGTATGTTAAAGAAAGTCATTGATGCTGGCCTGACTTGCACATAAGTACCAAGCGAGGAATGAGAGTCTGTATAGCTGGAAAAAGCAGACATCGGAGAAATCAGTGTGTCAGGGGTATGTGTACGTGACTGGAGGATTGAGATGTCCTGTACTGTATTCATTTGCACAACAATTTGAAATAGTACAAAGTACGTTTCTGATTCAGTGGTCTACTTTGGACTTATGTGATTAATTGTAAGTTCAAAGAGAGTTAAATTATCAGAAAAAAAGGTATTATCTGGTGGAGTTTAGAAAAGATAAGGTAACTATCCTTTTGGGCAAGTAGAGTTGTTGCTACCACACTTTGCACATAGGGGAAGGAAATTTGGATCCACGGGGTGTGAGCTATGCCGCAGGCAGTAGTGCAGGTGATGAGGCTGTGATCCTGGGCCTCCAGCCTCAAGACTGACCACGGTCCAGCTTTTGTGTGTGAAGTTCATAGTTTTCATAGTAAAAATAGGCCCTGCAAAGTTCACTTTTTTGAAAGAGTCATGTGCAATAAAACCACTTTCTGTTTTTATCTTTTATAGCTTAACGGTATTCTGCATTTTGTAAAAGTTTTTGAAAATTTTAATTATCCTCATCTCTTAAGATTCTACCATTTCTTCTTGCTCTTTTATTCTTGTTTTGGCCATTTTAGTCTCATTTGAATGTTACCTACAAGCCAATTAGATAACAGATATCAAATTAACCAATTTTACTATTTAAGAAAATCATCTTCACGCCACAGGCTTACTTTAGTCTTCTGCGTGATTTAGTGATTTCAGTTATTCAACTTTGAAATTTATTATTCAGGATCATGACACACATTTATGAGCCAATAATACCACATGATTTTATAATAAATATCATCTGGCTTCTCCCCACGTGGAACAAATAAAGTAGGTATAAACTTCTTTGGCCATTGTCATATGCTCTTTATTTTTTCCGCCGAGGATGAGATTTCTGGTCACAAAGAGGGCTGCTATGTGCCCTCTGGCATGGTGGTATTGCTAGAGTATTTTCAGAATTATGTGTATAAATATGGAGTTATTTTAGACTCAGTTTTTTTTCTTTCCTGTATTGAAGATTGAACCCAGGGCCTTCTTGCTGGGCTACATCCCCAGCTCTTTTTACTTCTTATTTAGAGACAAAATTCCACTGAGTCACTAAGTTGCCCAGTCTGGGCTCAAGCTTGCGATCCTCTTGCCCCAGCCTCCCAGGATGCTGGGATGACAGGAGTGCACTGCTATGCCCAGTTTTAGATTCATTTTCAGCTGAAGTTCTATTATAACAGGTGCTAACTGCATCCATGTTGCAAAAAGAGATGTGGAACCATCTATGTGGGTGTTTAGGGGGAAGGGAGTGCTTCCCTCTCATCTCAGATGCAATGAGAAGGGCTCTGGAAGCATTCAGAGTGCTCTAGGGACACTGAGGACTGGAGACTGCCTTGCAGGTGAGGAATCCGAAAGAAACATGAGCCCAGGGGCCGAAGAAAGAGCACAGGGCCCTGGTGGGTTGGTCGCCACATTTGGGTATTTTTTTACTTTTTTCAAAACACTTCCTAACTTTCCTTTGGATTTCTTCTTTGACCTATGGGTTATTTTGAAGAGGGTTACATTTGGTTTCCAAGTATTTGGGGATTTTCTAGGGATCTTTCACTGCTTGACTTTTTTCTAATTTGATTGAACAATGCTCAAGGTCTGTCAGGCTTTCTTGTCCCTACACCTGGGCCTGAGAGTCTTCTTAGGGAACAAGTTGGGGCATTGCTTTGTTCCTTATCTTCAAGGGATTGTTGTTCTCTGTTGCCCAGTGTCCAATGTCTTAAGATTAGACATTAAGTCCTTGATAAATTCTGTCCAGATTCTCAGTTGTTTCATAGAGGAAGGCAGTCTGGTTTCTGTTGCTCTACCTTGTTGAGAAGCACAAGTTTACATGTAAATGAAATATTCTTTTTATGTGCTCTCATTGAGGTTAGTATATCTGGGTTCTTGATTCAACTCTGTAAATAAAATGGTGCCCAAGAAGCAGGAAGAGTCTATGGAAAGTGGATGAAATATGTGCTTGTGTATTGTATACTAGGGAAAACACAGTTTGGAAACAATAGTGGGATCTACTAAATGTCTGGGATCAGAACCTAAAATAATTCCTCATCATTGTCATTGCCATTGTCATCATCATCATCATCATCATCAGTGTCATCATCAGGTTTCTAAGGGCACCACGCATTCAACACTAGTCGCAGAGGAATGAATGTACATATTGGTGAAGCAAACATGGTTACACAGAAACTTAGGACACCTAGCATTCCAGGTTTGGCACTGCCACTGTAACTTAACCCATCTATGTTAATCAAAATTATCTGGAGGGTGGAAATAAGTTTCTGGATAGCACTGGCAGAGATTCTTATCTAAGACCTTCAAATCTCTAGTTTTATAAAACTCCATACAGGTCATATTGATGCAAAACTGGGCATCCATTGCTGAGATGATCTCTAGTTTCAGCCCTGGTGTATCTGTATTCAGCTTTTCAATAATGATGATAATAGCTACCACTTGTGGGACTCTGGACACGTATTGCTTCAGCTCCCTTTCACACATATCCTCTAATCCAAAGCTCCAGCCCAGTGCATCTTATTATCCTCATTTTCTGAAAGAAAGTTGACATTCTTCAATTGGTTCAGTAAATTTCCAAGGCCACATGTGGACTCTGCTTGGGGAATGATGAACTTAGCTTTTCTTTTTAATCTGGCACCAGAGCTACTTCTGAAATTTTATCATGGCACCAAGCAAGACTTCTGTGTATACCCTTATGTTTTGATAGTGTTAGTCAATTTCAGCCAAAATTGTGGAAATTATTTTGTAAGAAAGTGTATGGCAAATTCTATAAAAGTGAAATGAGGACAGATGGGTCTTTAGGTAATTTCCAGAAGAGATGGGATGCATTCAGGGTTGTCTGACCAGAGGCTTTAGGTAATGATCAATAATTCTTAAAGTATTAGTGCCTCACTGAACACTTACTTGCACATTACCTATTTCTTTGACTTTTATAAATCACTGAGAATAGTGACATAAATTGAACATACATATTGACTTACACCCTCACAATGCCTTTAAAAATAGAGTACTTTATATCCTAATGAACTTTCATGCACTTACTATTTTCATAATCTCTTTCCTTCTAGTTGCTTCCATTTAACATCTATTTATCTATTGAAATAGGGTTTTGAGTCTTGCTAGTCCCTAATACATATTCTTATGTATCCCCGGCTGGCTTTGAACTCATGGCTATCCTCTTGTCTCAGCCTCTCCTCTGCTGTGATTACAGGCATGCACCTGGCTCTTTTTATGTTTTCTGTTAGTTTCTTTCATTCTCTTATCATTCTGTCCTCTTATGATTCAAGGCAATGTTTACGGGAAGTTCCCTCTAAGTGCTTATTTCTTGCTTTTAATTTTAAGACACTTCATATTTTTATTTCATATTGGAGAGCACTGGTAATATCCATGCCATCCAAATGTGAAGACCGTGAGTGGGTGCTATATTGATCAGACCTAAATAAACAGCTACGAATCTCATGAATCAGATAAAGTGCAAAGTATCTATATATTAGAAGTTATAGCAAGAAAGGAAGGCTCAAAATAATAAAAATGAAAACTTTTCATGTGCTAGCTAGACCTGTTTTGGAGGGTAAATACTTAGGCCTCAGTACTTGGGGGAAAGGCTTTGGATTGAGGTCACTGATTTAAATTCTATCCATTCCCTTCCTTCTTACCCAATTGTCTTTGCTTCCCTTCACCCACTATTTAATTGGAGCTTTTTTCAAACTTGAGCTGATCTGAATGGAATTACAAAGCGAAATTAACCAATTCCCTTGGAAGAAGTATGGGTAGCAATACTTTAGAAAGCTTGTTAATTCCTCTTTTCACTCTGCCTCCCTGCACCACTCTCAGGCCTCACTGGGAAGCCCTGGAGAAGGAGAATTAACAAGCCCCCTGAAGCTGAACCACTACCGCCTTTCAAGGGAATTGGCTAATTTCACTTTGCTGCTCCATTTGGAGCAGCTGGGGGTCCTGGTCTTGAGGGACATAATGGGACCTAATGCTGGAATCCCTTTACGTTTTTAAATAAAATTCTACTAAATTTGCTTATCAAACTAAAAAATGCCTGCATCACTAGCTTCTATACTGGCATGGACTACTATAGTCCTTCTTCAATTTTCATTTTTTAAACCAGTTTAGACTTCCCAAATTCTTTTGGGTTCTTCATTCCTACTTAATAGATTTTTTTCCCTCCATGCCAAGTGATTATGTTTATCAGCAGTCAATTGTTGAGCCCTTGCTTTTCCCAGTATAGGTCTGACTAGCGTGCGTGCCACTGCTCTCTCAGAATCCAGGGTGCCACCCTTCATCCCTGTTTAAGATGCTCCATCGAGGTTTTTTCCTACTCTGCTTCATGCCTGATTCTGGGCTTCAGCCAGAGGGCACCAAGGAAAGGAATCAGAGGGCCCCAGATTGCTCTCACAATCTTCTCACTTCTGAATTCTCTTAACGCATTAGCATGCTTTAAAATTCACAACCCATCCTTTTTCTAGGTTAATAAATTCATTGAACATTAACAGTTTTAAACAGTACTCTGGGGACATCTCCACATTAACCTCTTTGCATTCCGAGCCTTAACCATTTAATTCTTCTCAGTTCCTCTCAAAGGTATTCTAATGATGGAGCATCATCTTTTTGCCCCTTGGTTACTAAAATTTCTTAGTCCTTACTTGTGGGGAAGTTCCATAAAAGTCCTACTTGGAGTCTCATATAAATTTCTTTGAGTTTTTCTATATATGGTCCTTCAATTAGAATAATGAGAGAAAATTTGAGATGAATTCCAAAAGCGAAGATTCAAGCTACCCGTGTTTAAAGTAACTCTAATTTAACCCGGAGGCATTCCTCTGAGTTAAAGAAGTAGACGCTTCTTTCTGATATTAATTTACACAAATTTTGATCACTCATCAATTGCCCTTGAATATTATGATTGTGTTGAGACTGTATTAAAAACTGTTCTTTTTGAAAATCATGGAAAACTCCAGGTTTGACATCAGAGCCACTGACAAGTGCATCTGTCCTCATTATCTCAACATCTATCTTGGCTTGTAAAACTCCTGCGGTTTATGAAGCATTACGGTATCCTTCACTACCTCCTCTTGTGCTTCATCATAAAGCTGCCACTTATACTAAAACAAGCCTGATAAGATTGTCTTATAGATCCAATTCATTTGAATAGAACATGCCGCAGACACTAATGTCCTTTTGCTGAAGCTCCTCTCTGCCTGAATTAGAATATTATGCTCAAGAGGTAGAAGGATGAGGTGCAGGGGTACGATATGCACAAAATCACCACTCACTCCTGGAGGGTTAGAGCCTTAAATATCATGATATTCATTCTAATAAGAATAGAAGAAAAGTGCTGCTTTTGCACTTTCTCAAATGAGGCCATAGACTTCAACCATCTACTATACTATCCTTAGTAAGTGGACAATAAGAAGAATAATAAACCATGGTTCATTTTAGATGTTAACCCACATCCAAATACCTGAATGACCTTCTCTCAAAGCTGTTTTAAATAAATGGTGTATAAAATACACACCAAGAGAGTCATAAACGGCCAAGGTGATATTTGAGGCCTTATGGGAGGCACTCATTTCAAAAATTCCATGCTCTGTCACCTCTAATGATCTTTGGCTCTTCATTTAGCTGAGAGTTGGCTTTTTAATGAACAAATGCCCTAACCAGTCTAGATGGCATTCTTATTATGGTCATATATTTTGCAAGTGTGGTGGGGAAGAAATTGATATAAGGAAGTATATGAGAAATAAAAGAATCCTTCAGAAATGGAAGACGTCCATGTCCCCTTCAAAGTGAGGATAGACTCTGCGGAATGCAGGTGCTTCTGGTGGTAATTGCTAGTTGGTAAATGAAGGTCAATATTTATACCCCTAAACCTCCAGGAATTAGATGTATCTGACTATTTGTTCAAAGACAAGTCTGAGCTTGTAAGCACATGACCCAGACCATAAACAGTCTCTCTCTTTCACTCTGTCTGTCTGTCTCTGTCTGTCTGTCTCTGTCTGTCTGTCTCTGTCTCTGTCTCTGTCTCTCTCTCTCTCTCTGTCTCTCTGTGTGTGTGTGTGTATGTATGTGTGTGTGTGTGTGTGTGTGTGTTTCTAGGCAGTTATAGAAATTTGATATCTAGATTGTCCCCAGGGCTATAAGACAATGCTGGAGTCTTCTGAGGTGTTTCAGGAAGTGTTGGGTTAAGTGAATTACTACCAGACCTTTTAGAATGTCTTAGATTTTTGTCATCGGAGAAAGAAGAGGAAAGATTACACTAATAACTTGTCATGTTCTGGTGGTTTTCTTGACCTGGGGGAATTTAAAACATCCCAATTTTCTGAATCTTGACTCAAGAGCCTCAGAAACTCCTGGATCATACTGAGATCCTATAGAAGTAGTTTGGTTCCAACACACACTTTTAAGTCAGGACATAAGAGGAATTTCAATGATCTTCTGATTCAGTTGGGCTTGGATCATGAATTTGAGGACATTTGAGTCTCCTTAGAGGTTCATGGTAGCTTGTAAGTAGCTCTAAACCAGCTCTCCTCTGCATTTGGAACAAAATAGTGGGAACTAAGGAGTCTGCTTTATGTTAGCTCCTTTATGTATATTTGAAAAATCATATTTCATAAATCTTTAGGCTTTGAAAGTAGCTTTATACTATTTTAAAGCACATTGTGGCAATTGGCATGACCCCAATTACACTTAGAGGGATTACTGGCTTTTTAAGTATCAAACAGAGATGTTTGTTTTTTACAGTAAAGAAAGATGCCACACAAATTCACAAGAAATAAGTGGAGTATGATAATTGCTTTCATAAAATTTTATGTCATTTCCATGTCACATAGAATAGACTTGCATGTATATTTTCAGTGTATTAATTAATCTTGTTACCGGTTATCTTTTAGATTTTTTCTTTAAAAAAATATATTTTAGATATAGCCTTTTAAAAATAAAATGTGTTGCATTTCACATTATTAGTAGCTAACAAAAAATGTTTCTGAGTATTCCTTTCCAGGTATTTGACTCCAGATCCAAATAGCACTTCTTAAAGTCACGTTATATATTCATTCTAGGGTCCTATTGCTTTTCTTTTCTAAGTAGCAAATGAATGGATAGAAATGGTTTAGCCACTTAAGTTTTCATTCTGAATGTGTTGGAATGTATGCTGTGTAAGAAGATGACAGCAAGATGCAAACACAGGCACCCTTTAGGGTATCAGTCTGTAATTCATGAATGATGGGAATCTACCTTAGTCAACACTGTGCTACTACAACAGAATACCACAGATTCTATTAACTATAATCAACAGAAATTGACCAGGCCACTGTTCTGGAGGCTGCAAAGTCCAGAATCAAGGGGCTGCCAAGGACACCCTTGCTGTAGTAGTAGCCTGTGGTGAAACCAAAGAGAGATCAAGGGTGACAGAAATTAGAGATGGAACTTACAAGTTCAAATAATTTCCCAAGTTCAATCCTCTCACAAGAGTGGAGCCCTCATGACCTAAACAGCTCCACTAGGTCCTACCTTCCAATGTGGCGGCATTGGGAATGAAAGTTTGCAGCACATGATGATTGAGGGATACACTGCAAACAGGACAGACGGGCAGAGTGAAAGGGATGCAAACAGGGCCTTTCTGCTGAACAGTACCACACTGTATGAGAACAAATTTTCCAAAAGTTAGAACAGGACCATTTTGTCTTGTCCTGCTGCTGTAGAAGAAGAGAATGTGATTTTTGAAAACCAAACAGGAAAAACCTTGAAAAAAATAAGATTTAAAGACAGTTTGCCTGGTGGTATTTTATGCTGAACAGTATGTTTGTGTAAGAAGAGAGAAGGGCAAATCATCCCTCCTTCCACTGTGCTAAAGACAAAGTAGAGCTGCCATTGTTTTCTCTGAGAAGTGCAGTGGGAGGCTGGTTGTGATTTCACTGACTATTTATATTTTATTTTTTAAAAAATTTTAAAGAGAAAAAATAAAAAAGAAAACAACCAAACAAAACAGAAAAAGGATAGTAACAATATAGAATTCCAAAAGCAAAAAAATAAAAGAACAACAACAAAACAAAAACAAAAACACTAAGAAATTACCACTTGATAAATTACATACTGTCATCTTGAAAATAGTTGTTCAAGTTACAAAATTAAAGCACACAAAGTAGACATTCAAACAGTGAGACTGTTAACAATTCTGCTCAACAATCTAACAAAAACAGTAATATGGTCATCTATCTTACACACTTAAACATACATGCAGTTATATCCTTTAGAGCACTTTCTTTTCCCCTCTTTTTATATATTTTTAAAAAATTTTATTTTAAAGGGGGTAAAATTAAACACAACAAAACAAAACAGAACAGATCACTTACCACACCACCTTGGATATGGCAAAGTCACTTTTGCTTTTAGGCAGCCATGTCTACCATTATTTTTACCATAAGAAAAGACATTTCCAAAAAGCTTTTTTCATCTCCTTAGAGTAAAAATCTTTATGTTTTGTTTCATTGTCAACAAATTCAAGATCCCAATGTTTACAGCAATAGTGGCTTATTTCTTACTGTCAGTGTAGATGCTTGGATGTGACTCTACAGAACATATTTGCTTCACTTGAGAGTCCAGAGTAAAAGAACAGACTTTACCTGACTCTATGGGGATAGTGGGGTAGGGAGAAAGGATTGGAGAACTGATTAACAGAGCAGCAGCCAAGTGCCCTCCCAGACTCTGCAGCTACCATTGCAGATACCACCTTTCCATAACTGTGGCCACATGAAGCCCCATGGCCAGAGGCAATGTAAGTGAGGCATCAGGTTGTGCAATGTGCCTGTTCCCAAAGACAGAAGTGCACAGTTCACTTTCAGGAGGGGATATGAGGATGGATGCTGGAGACAGCTAATGCCTCTTCATCATTTTCACTGTATTTTGAAGGTTGGAGGAACTACAGTATGATATTTTGGAGAGTAGGACATAATTCTTCTTTCTTAGTACTAGAACATGAAAAGCTCACAGGGCTTAGACTTCCTATACATCACCTGGATAACTCGTTTAAAACGCAGATTCTCAGGCACACCTTTCCTCCATCTTGGATTCCTTGAGGAAGACAGGTAGATATGAAAGGGAAAAGGAAGAGCAAAGAAGTAATCTAGAAGATTAGTAGTAAGAGGAGATGGACAAAAGGAAGGAGAAGGAAAAGAAGGGCAGAAGGAGGGTGAGCAGGAGAAAACAGAAGGAGGAGGGGATGGAAGAGGAGATGGAGAGCAGAATCAAAGAAAAGGAGAGGACAGGGCAGGGAAGGGGAAGCCAAGGACACACACAGGACAATTCTCCAGGTGACCTTGGACCACCCAGTTCTCCTTTTCTCACTTGAGGCTTTCAACAATAATCATTACTGGGAGTACATACCTTGAAGTTCTGGCACCTCAACTTGAAATCCCTGTGCAAATAGCACATGCATAATCGCCTCGGTGTGGTCACTGTACATCTGTTATTTAGTTGACTGAGAGGCACAGTGTGCAATTTGCTGCCTTCATGTCTCCTTGCGATGCACTCATGTGGCATTGTACCAAATAGATGACTGAAAGAAGGAATTGTGCAAAGACAAATGTGTAGCAAAGAAGCAAAAGGTATAAGGCAGGGTGTGAAAATGTGTAGCAAAGAAGCAAAAGGTATAAGGCAGGGAGATAAAAAGAGAGCTGGCCATGAGGATGTTGACACTGATGTGCGACAGCCTTCATGAACCCTGGGGATTTTACTAAGAGAGAACATACCTAAATGAGAGAAGTAGTGGTGATGAACAGGGTAATGATATCCTGGATGAAGTGAAGTTGACTAAGTCTTTTCATATGAAAAAAACTTCAAGATTCTTCAATACATTGAAAGCCCAAAGAATGAAATGTTTGAAGCTGGTCCAAATTTAGAAAGGAGCATGGCAATTCTCCAGTGTATAAAAAAGATGCTCACTTGTGTTGGATATGTGACAAGAACTCAAGCACTGTTCAAATTACTCTGATAGGTTTTCACCAAGAAGAAGAAGTACAACTGGAGGTAATATGCTACTAGTATTTGTGTGCATATATTAAGTGTGTATTTTATTCTGATTTTTCCTCCTTTTATTTCTATATTTGATTGAAAAACAAGTGCTTAGTATAGTATAATATAACATGTTTCAATGTATACATATATATATATATTATATATGTAATGACAAAATCAAAGTAATTAGAATGTCCATCCCTTTAAAGATTTATAATTTATTTTCAGAAAGAACATTCAAAATCTTTTTCTAGATACAGTATTCACAAATATATAAAGCATCATACTCTATAATGCAATAGGTCTCAGTCTTATGTGGAATCTAAAAAGGTTGATCTCAAAAAGTAGAGAGTAGAATAATGGTTAGCAGAGACCAGGGAGAGGGAGGAATGAGAAGGGAAATAGTAATTCAGTGAGTACAAAATCACAAGTAGATAAGGGTGGACAGTATTTTTGTTTCCATCATTTTCTAGGAGAAATGTTCATAATTTTCCTGTGAACAATGAGACTTCTGTTCATATGAGCACCATTCCCATGGAGACACCCAGATTTTGATGGTTGAGCTATATTGGACTTATGGCTTGCAGAACTGGGACAACAACTTATATTGTTTCAAACTACTGAGTTTGTGGTAATTACATATTTTGTGAAGTCATTGAAAGCAAAAAAAGTCTGAGAAACTGTTGCAACCAGCAGGAGGTTAAGGAGCTTGGGCAACTAAATGTAATGTGGTATCTTGGATTGGATCCTGGAATGGAATAAAGGATGCTCTGTCTCTCTATTATTCAAAGTACATTATTGTCACCTTTAAAACATCTGACTCTCTATTTTCCAGTAAAATTGATTGTAAGTCATCTGTCAAGGCCAGACTATCTGCCTTTCTATATGAGCAAATGATTAGAAGTAATAAACAGATAGATGAAGTGGCCTGCCCCTTTTACGATCTATAATAGAATCCCTAGACTTTCTCCTGAATTCTTTTTCATCTTCAATAATCAGGCTCATTAGTTCCTCTGTGCATCCTATGAATTGATTTCTGTCCTTTTTCTCTGTTTGCAACCAAATTCAAATACTTATTACCTCTAAATAGCATACTCATGTATTTGATAAATGCTGGTGACATCGTGTTCTAGAAATTCTTTTTCATGCCCTACAAAGAATATTCTTCATTCCTCTGTGAGATCAGTACTATTGATATCATTTCCATTTTACAATTGAGATGCTGAGACTTAGAAACTTTCTTATATTCACATACCAGGTAAATAAAGGAGACAGAATTTGAAACCAGGTAGTCTAACTGAGGAATCCATGTTTTGAATCATTGTACTGTGCTGTATCTCATTCATTCATATTCTCATGTAGCCCTTAACTGAAGGCCTATTATGATTATTATCTAAAGTATATCCCAAAAAAGGTAAGTGGTTTGAAGACTTAGTTGCTGGCTGATTTTTTTTTTGTTTTTTTTTTGAACTGGGGATTGAACTCATGACCTCACACTTGCCAGGCAGGTGCTTATGCCACTGAGCTAAATCCCCGGCTGGCTGATGGTTTTTTGTGAAGTGATTGGATCTTGGATACTCTAATCTTATGAGTGGATTAATACATTGAGGAGATCATGATTTCATACCATTATTGGGAGATGAGGAAACAGGAGGTGGGACTAATTGGAAAGTGAGTTAAAGGCATATGACTATATCTGGTCCCCAGATTCTTCCTTTCTTACTCTTTCCTTTACTGTCTGCTTCTTGGCTTCCATAAGGTGAGCAGCTTTGCTATACTGTCAGCTTCTGCCATGATTTTCTGCTTCACTGCAGGTCCATAGTAACTGAACCAGCTCTCCATGACCTGAAAACACCGAAACTGTGAGCCAAAGTAGGTCTCTCTCACTCTGCTTTCCACAGATACTTCTCTTCATAAATGCCTTTTGTATCAAATGCTGAGGAGAGGCTGGGAAGATGGCAGATCAATAAACAGCAAAGTAAAAGGCCTCTCTCAGAGAAACAGCCCAGATGCTGGAATGTAACACT
Organism: Dolichotis patagonum; assembly: GCA_004027295.1. Lineage (NCBI taxonomy): Eukaryota > Metazoa > Chordata > Mammalia > Rodentia > Caviidae > Dolichotis > Dolichotis patagonum. The sequence continues at coordinate 27,242 of PVJX010021061.1, forward strand.
CTGGAGGAGACCAGAAGGAAGGAGATAGATCCTCTTGACTCAGGAAGAATCTAAAGTGGAAAAAGAAAAGAAAAGAAAAGAAAAATTTAGACAGAAGGTGGTAGCCATACATGCTCTCACTGGAGCCAGTCCCACTATGTGTGAAATGCCACTGGAATCCAAAGATGCATGGTCATGGTGAAGTTAGGGGTTGGCAAGCCCAAGGGCATTGGTGGGAGGATGTGGTTGTGGAGGGGAGTGGCAGACCAGAGAACTGCACCAGCTCACAGTGAGTGTGGGGGACTCAGTCCTCCCGTGAGAGTGGGTGATTGGCCATGCACCATTTTAGAGCTGGGCACGATGAGCCTGGAACCAGAACCGCAGCTGGCTTCATTCAGCCACTCCTAGTGCAGAGCAGATTGGTGAGAATTGCTTGAGCTGAGGCTTGCCCCTGTGCACAATCCAGTAGCCAAGGCTAAGGTTTCCCTAAAGCTATCCCTAACCAGCACCAACTGGGTGGCACACACTAATGTGGTGAAGACTCCCAGTGGTTGACCAGCTCAAAAGGGAGGGGCCAGGCTGCCCCACCCCTGCTTGAACTCCAGTGGTTATCAGTAGATTGGGGAGGCTAGCAATCCTTAGCCAGCACACCTCAGAGTAATTATAACCAATACAGGAAGTGCCAGGGACCCCCATTATCCACTTGTCTGGAAGAAACCAGAAACATGACAAGAGGGAGAAAGTCAGTCTCCAGCCTCCAACCCAAGCAGTACTGGCCCAGGAGAGGTAAATACAGAAGAGAATGGGAGTTTCATACCTGCAGTTTCTGAAGCAACAGCATCTGACATAAAGAAATATCTCTGTGAAATTATAAAAGAACTTAAAACAGAAATATTGATACAAGTAAAGGAAGATGTAAGAAAAGTAATAAAAGAAATGCTCAGCACCTCTCAAGAAGACACAGATGGAGGAATATAGGAGCATAGAAAAAGGGGGAAACCTTCAATGAAGAATATAAAAAAAATTAGAATACATGAAACATTCAAAAAGATTACCAGGAAATTAAAAACTCCACTGAAAGCTGAAAAAACTGCTTGAAAAAAACTAAAGATAGACTATCAAACCTTGAAGACAGATTTGCAACTAGTGATTGCAAAAGGAAAGATCTCTTAAAAATAACAAGGAACCAGGAAGTAACAATACAAAGGCTATAAGATGGTAAGAAGATCTATAACTTAAGAATAAAAAATGTGAGTGAAGAAGCAGGGGTAAATACAAATAAAATACAAAGGCTATTTACAGAAATAATTGAAGAAAACTTCCCAAGCATAGGAAAAGACAATTATATTCAGATATATGAGGCATATAGAACTCCAACCAGCTCTAACCAAATAGATCTACACCCAGACATATAATAATCAGGATCTCAGAAATTCAACACAAGAACAGAATATTAAAAGCTTCCAGAGAAAAGAAATAGATTACCTAAAAGGAAAACCCATTAGAATCATGACAAACTTCTTGACACAAACATCAAATCAAGGAGTTTGGAGTGAAGTATTCCAAGCCCTGAAAGAAAATAACCTCCAACCCAGATTGATGTACCCTGCAAAACTATCTCTCAACATTAGTGGAGAAACAAGATACTTCCATGACAAAGAGGAACTGGGGGAGTTCATGACCACCAATCCAACCCTACAAAATATACTGAAGGACATTCTAGACAGAGACAAAAAAGACCATGGTTTCAGGAACAGTGACAGAAAGGGGGTCACTGAATGGGGCAGACATTGGAATGAAGGAAAAAAGTAGACAACCAATGGCAGAAAAATACCGTGGCAGAGATAAGGCAGTGAAGGTTGGCAATAATCCCTAACATGGACAACATCGATACACTAATAAAAAGAAACACAGGCAGAGTGGATCAGGAGATAGTGTCCATCAAGATGCTCTATATAAGAAATATAATTAACTTGAAAGAGGGTTTATGGACTTAAAGTCAAAGATGAGAAAATAATGCTCTATGTGACAGGGAACCAGAAAAAATTGGGGGTAGCTTTCCCTTCAGCTGCAGATTGGTTGGAAAGACATAACACTTTTATACAATGGAGAACTACTCAGCTATAAGGAAGGAAAACCTTGAGGCTTTTGTAGGTAAATGGATACAACATGAGATCATGCTTAGGGCTAAAAAGGTTCAGAATCACCTAGGTGAGTAGTGGGTTACCTCCCTAATCTAAAAACTAAAGTAGTTGGTGCGATACAAAATGTACAATGCACTCTGTGCAAGTGAAAGGGGGGGAATTTTCTGAAAAGGGAAGGCAGAGGACATTGTTAAACTTTTATTGATTTGAAACCCATATTGTTTTCATCACTCTGTTTAGTTTGGTTTTATTCTGCTCCAGTTTGTCTACTTGTACTAGATTTGATGGCATAGACAGCTATTCTAAAGATAGTAGGATATACTATGGTAACCATTTTTGATTTTCTATCAACTTAATTTGAAGCCCTGTATTGCTTTCACTGTCTTTTTCTGGCTGATTTTATTTGAATCTGTTTTGTTTGATCCCTGTCTTGTCTTGACTGATTTTATTCCAATCTGTTATGTTGATAGTATCATGTCTGAGGGTATAGGCAACTACTCTGAAGATGATAAGATTCACTGTGATACCCATTCTGGTTTGACTATCATCTTCTTTTGAAGTCCTACAATGTCTCCAATGTTTTGTTTTTATTGATTTTGTTCTGTACTGCTATGTTCAATTTTATTATGCCTGATGATATGGGCAATTCTATTGACGATAACAAGAGACATTATGGTAACCATTATTGATCACCTTGTATTTTGGTTTTAAGTCATGTACTATGTCCATCCTTTTGTTTTTACTGACCCCATTTTGTTTTATCTCATTTTGTTTTATTCTCTTCAAAATAATAATAATAATAATTAATAATAATAATAATAATAATAAAATACTGAGGAGAAAGAAATGCTTACCAAGTACAGAAATAAGTATACTATATTACATAACAGGAAGGGTTAAAGTAAGGACATTGAGGAACGTGTGGTCACAGCTAAGCAAATAAAGTCTGGGAAAAATTTAAAAGAGATGATTATTGAAATATAGTGGCTAATTATCTGAGAAATAGCACATAGGATTTCAATGGAAAAGGCATTTCAAGATGCAGGGAAGTTTGATAACAAAGGTATGAAACAACTGCTGTGTTTGAGTGAAGCAAGGAGTGAGACCAAAAAAATTGTACATACAGGAAATGACCAATATGAGGGACACAAACTTGGTTCTGTCCACAAAATTGTGTGTGAGTGTGGTGTGTGTGTTAGTGTGTGTATGTGTGTGAAATTACCAAGTTTCCATGTGGGATGTTCTCCAGAGTACCAGAAGGAACTCATTTTTCTTCTTACAGGCAAGTTCATTTTTACTCCTCTCTTGGGAAAAACCAAAGTTGCACAAGTCCATTTTAAATTCTTTCTTGAGACACGGGTAACTCTTGATTCAATTCCTATATATTTTCTCAGTGCTAGGGATCATGAGTTATTGAAAAGATGAGGAAATAAAGCAATTTGGCTTTTAGAAACTCAATATCTAGAAATCCATAGTCTTTTACATATCTCATTTGAGTGTAGTATGACCTTTCAAAATTTCTTTGTTTGCACAAAAGATCTTAAATGGACTGACTTTATTAATGTTACACAGTGCATCCTGCACTCACAAAGAGGATTGGGACACTGCTAATTAATGGTCAGAGCAGTTTCCGACTTTTGGCTCATAGCATTTTTCACTATGCCGCGTTCTTCTGACCCCAAGTACACTTTGGAGTTGCTTTTTTAATGCACACCCTTCCTTGACAATGAAGATCACACATACTTTTTTCTCTTCTAGAATTCCCTTCCATCCCTTTCCACCTGTGAACTCCAACTTCTTCTTAAATATAGAAATACTTCCTCTGCCAAGACCTTATGACCATCAAAATTGTGGTTAGATAGACATCCTGGTTAATCTTTCCATAACTTGTGCATCACCTATCATAGCACCAATGCTTCAGTAAATGAAGTCCTACTTGACATTTTCACTATGAAATTGAAAACTCCCTAAAGATAGAACACCTATTTTGTTAGTTTTGTGTTCCCAGTGCCTATCAATATCTGGGCATGTAACAGAATACTAGAGAGATCTTTTGATGACTTAGGATTTTATGAATGTATGATATATTCTTTATATTTCTTCATATGAGGAAAAGGTTAATTTTGCTTATTCTAATAAGCCTACAATGGACTTCCATGTAGAGATAGATATTCATTCAATTTCTAGGAACTGCCTGGTGGCCTAGCAGGGATAGGGGCAGGGTCTGCTTCAAGGGACACATTTTATGGAAGGCATTATTAGCCAAAAGGAAAATTATATGATAATAATATATGGTTCTTTTGAAGTATATTTGATGTTAAGCTAAGGTTTCCTATGTGTGTCTGAATGCAGCAGAGTCTCTAGCTGCACAACTGCTTCCACACAGATTGTGTCAGGTGGTGTCCATATGTGTCCTGAGCATTGTGTTGAAGGGTCACCCCCAGCTGTGTGAACTCTGGCTGTGCCACTGGAGCTTCCTCAGTACATTATTTAGTCCTGTTTTTGTGATAATATTTGATATTGAAGAATGCATTAAAACTAATGTTGCTATTTGTACAGATATTTTTCAACATTAATCAAACACGACAAGGGAAAATATTGCTACAACTTACAAAATTAGTATTTGAGAAATGTTATGATCAAAGTAAGTAACAGCAACTCCAGCTTTGTTCCAGAAGTTACAAAACCTGGCTACGGAACTTGCTCCCACTTTATCCCTTACTTCTGGAGCTATAGAATACTAACTTTAAAGTACCTTAAAAATCTTAGAAACAGTGTATAAATTTCTGTAGTGTTGTGAAGTATGGCCCTCTGGCCACTGTTTTTAATTTTTCCAAAATATCTCATCACCTTGGGTAGTTTGAGACATATTTCCATGAAGTTTTGGTTCATTTCCTCATGAACTTATCTAGTTTTTTTTTAACTTTTTAACTCTTTCTATAACCTTTTCATAGATTTCTGCTACTTGGTATTTGCTTTCCTCTCCATTTGTGCCCACTTGATCTGCCTTAGGAGAGCTGGGAGACCTTGGAGGTCTTCTGTTGCCTTGCTTTCCAACATTCTTGTGTGTATGTATGTCTGCTTTTTTTTTTT
>PVJX010021062.1:0-32438 GCA_004027295.1 Dolichotis patagonum
CTCTGGGGGCGACGAGAGTGTGGCAGACTTTTGGCGGCCTGCAGGAGAGACACCCTGGTGCATTGGGACCTGCACAGTGTGGTTGACTTGGGGTGCCAGGAGAACAAGGAGCTCCTCCCCTCTCAGGACGGTGGAGAGTGTGGCAGACTTTTGGCAGCCTGCAGGAGAGAGACCCTGGTGCATCAGGACCTGCACCGTGCGGTTGACTTGGGGTGCCAGGAGAACAAGGAACCCCTCCCCTCTCTGGGGGGTGGCTGTGAGTGTGGCCGACTTTCAGCAGCCCAAAGGAGAGAGACCCTGGCGCCTCAGGACCTACACAGTGTGGTTGACTCGGGGTGCCGGAAGAACAAGGAACTCTTCCCGTCTCTGGGGGATGACTGATCCTGCCTGCGTGTGGGCTGAGAATCAGACATCTCATGTTGTCCTGTCCCCCATCCCGTGTCCCCTCTCCCCCTCCCCCCTGCCTAGCAAGTGGGAGCCAGTGAACTACACATCTTGTGAAAAGATTGGCTGTGTTATTTAGTATGAGCTCCCCATATGCAAAGATAAGGACAACCATTTGGAAGAAAACAAAAGACAATATGACAGATAGTGAAGATCTCTGGTTGTCTAGCTTTGAAATTTATGCTTTCTTATGTCCCATTCTGTTCTGTTTTGTTGTGTTTAATTTTACTCCCTTTTAAAATAAAAATTTAAAAAAAACATACTGTAGGTTATAGAGAGTACACGGTGTCTGTGGTATGATTTCTGTTGATTCTTTGTAAACCACTCATGTTATTCTAGGTACTTTTCTAGTATTTCTTAAAATTTAGATCATTAGGTTTTGAGAGAAAGAGTCTAAAAGATAAAGCTAACCTCACACTTTACTAAGGATCCCTGAATTAATGTTGTGGTTTCACTTGAGAAGATTGGAAGATATTGCAGAAATCATGTTATCTCTGAGCATCCACTTCTTCAACAATAGGAATAACAGCATTATATGTTTCAGTTCGTTTCTTTTGGTGTCAAACTAATAATGAGATACAGTACAGTGCAGGTGTTTGGAAAAATATTTTGTGCATGTCATGGGCCCTTTGTGATCATCTTGCAGTAATGTTCTATGTAGTATTAGAGCAACCAAAACTTTACTTTTTTCCTGGTCTCATAATTCTTTAGAGTGAGGACTAATCTAATTCTTTCCATATGTGAGTCTCAGTTAGCAAGTTTTTATTTATTCCTGCCATGCAAGGCCCTGCGTTAGGCACTGCTTACAGGGATAAGGCTGATTGTCCCTGTCTTCAAGGAGTTTCCGAGGAAAAGTGAAGGTGTCATACTGTGTAAAGCAATAGTTAGACTAACAGGCACCCACGCACCCTGCACTGCTGAGCCATGACTTAGTGAATTCTGAAGGACTGTTCTGATCTGTTTCCAACTTGGATATTATGGCAGAGTCTTAGTTTAGTCAGTCTTCTGGGTGCCTGTTTGTCAGTTTACCCTATGGGCTGCAGAACAGATGACCAAGATTAGAAGTCAAGGGCTGGATGTTAGTCCTTCATATTGATTCCAGTGAGGCCCAAGTCAGGCACTGTCTTCCGTTTCAGTGAGCTCTGTCTGTATATCAAGCAGTCCCAACTCCTCATTACTGTAGGTCAGAACATCTAGCTGGGCAGTTTTTCTGCCTTGCTTTCCACTGCCTGGGGTCACTTACTTGGCTGCATTCAGTTCCCCACTGGGGGTACAGAGCTCAGGACCACCTCACAGGCCCAAATGTTCAGCTCCACTCCACAGAGAGTTCAGGCTCTGATCATCTAGTTCAGTAGTGTAGCTTGTGTTCCCTGCAGGATAGTAGTGATTTTTCCTGAAAGCATGAAGGTGTAGGCTGGCAGCCTTCTGGAAGGCTCCCTGGGCACCTGGCCCACTGCTCCTTCCACCGTTTTCCAGGTTGAGCAATCACAAGGCCAAGAAGAGAAGGGGTGGACTCCACCTCCTGATGGGAGACGCAGTGTGCGTATCGAGGGGCACAGAGGGGTCATCTCTGGCCCACCTGAAAGACAGTTTCCTTATTAAATAAGATGTTGAATTAAGGGAGTGTCTTTAGGCCTAGATTTGAGTGCTACCTTTCTATGTGTATCCCTTAGCCTCCAGTAGAGGAACAGATTTAGTATGAACAGCATCTGTGTGAAGAGAGCCAGGGGATCCAGTCAGAAGGGGAAGGCCTGGAGCTCACTGCAGAGTCCAGTGCGAGTTTGCATCGGAAAGCAACGGGTCTGTGTTGGAAGGCTGAAGAGGTGCCGAAAATCTGCGGGAACTGGGGATGTGTATCTGAAGGGAATGGAGAACGGACCTTCTTTGAAGAAGAAAAGGGAAGACTTTCTTCTGCTTTTTAATTTCGTCCAGGCTAAAGCCTATTGCTTGGTGCCCCCCACATTCGGAGCAGGTCTTCCTGCCTCACTTCGACCTATGTGTATGCTACCTATCCACACAGCTTTGCTAATTGGCTGCGTGTTTCTTCAGCTGAGTTGACATATCACAATCAACGATCACACCATGTTGCTACAAATTTTTATCTGAGGCATTTTTTATGTACAATATAGTGGAAAGAACTGGACTTTGGAGGCAGAAAGACCTGGGTTTGAATCAGGCCCTAAATGCTGACCCTGCACTTTGGAAGTAACTTCAGAATTGTATTCATCTGTTAAAAAATAACAGGTTGATATTAATTCATTTCTAGGATAATTGTTCATCCTAGCACATAGCACTTAAAAAATGGCAGCACTTTCCCCTTTCTCTTGTTTGTTACTTGAAAGACCTTTTTAAAGACAGTAGCAGTTAAAGACATGAATTAAGGTTTTTTTCTTGGCTGTTTAATATAAAATTGTTCAGGTGTTTAATCCTGTTTTGTAAGTGATAAATTTTTCTCTGACCCCAGGAGTTTAAACAGACAAATTTGTTTCTCTGTTTTGGTGTTACACATTATTCTTACAACATTGTTTAAGAAAACGGCTTAAAATAATTTAAGTAGTTTGAAAATGCAGTTTGGTCTTTTCAGGTGAGTTCCAAGGCTTTTCAGGTGACTTTCGTCTGGAGTGGTGGTGGCGAACCCTGGTGTGTTGCCGCAGCAGGCTCTTTGCGTCATTGGAAGCTCTGCGAAGTGGCCAGCATTCATTCCGGCTGTTCTGGGCAGTGGTGCTCAGCCCGTGGACCAGGCCTGAGAGGTGACCCTGGGCCCCACACTTCCACTCCCACCTATGATGGCTGGAACCACTTTTGTCAGAAAGCTCAACAAAGGGAGTAGCAGAAAAGAAAGAACAGTCTCTGAAGCCTGGTTTCCAGTGGGCATTCTGAACCTGTGGCATGAGCACCTCCTACATAATTGCAATACTTTATCATCTGTTATTGTGAAGGTTAAATGAAATGATGTGTATAAGGTGTTAAGCATAATACCAGGTAACCATTTTCATAAATATTAGATATTATCAATAATACTCATCATCAATAATAAATATTAATCATTCTGATTAATGTTTTTCTGCCAGAGCATTTCATGAAGCAGCTTAGTTCTCGTTTCTTTTTTAAAATCCTGGAGTTGGTCAACTGCATTGCAAGTTGGCAAGTAAAACAAGGCTTGTTAAGCACCTCCTGCAGAGGCTCATGATTGTAAGGGAAGGTATTCTTTCATTCATTCTTTCTTTCCACTTTTAGAAGATATTCTTTAATGCAAAGTGATGGTAGGTCATACACACAGTCGCGCAGATGTCACAAGCCTGCATGTTTGTGGGAATCACTATTGCCGCTTAATGACTCCCCCACAGTGTCTGAACCCTGAAGAGGCATTCTCTCTCTAGATCGAGATTCTTTCCTTATTTCAGATACCAATTTTCTTTGTTTTAGTCTTTATGTGGAGTTTTTTTCTTTTTCTTTTTTTCATGTGTGGTTAAATAAGGGTCATGGTTAACCCCAAAAGGAAGGCCAGCTGGGCCGCGAGGGCCTGGGCCCTGTTGCCAGAGCCACCGGGAACCTCTCCACCCCACTGGCTGCCTCAGTCACTTCCTCTTTAGGCCAAACTCAAAGTGAAAAGCAGTTTACTCCATCTTGAGGCCTGCTGACTCATGTGCTGTGGGCTGCTCTCTGGGATGACTGTTTGCTTGCCGAGCATTGACTATAACTTACCTTGGCTCATAGCTTGCACCTGTGTCTGGGACCGGAAGGCTTTGCTTTCCTCAAGGGAGCTGTATGGGTTGAGGCCACGACCTCTGGAAACAGCTCAGCGTTCCTGAGCTGCTGGCCACAGGGCCTGGAGTAGAGTTTCACCCTTCTGCCTCCCATCACCTTCAATGAGCTCATGTGAAACTGCTTTTTGTGTAGGGGACTGTGTACTTGAGCCAACTCGGGGAGAGGGGGAGTTGGCAGCTCCTGGGAAGCACTGTGTTCCATGGAGGGCCCCAGGCAGATGCCGTCCCTGCTGCAGGCAAGTGGCTCACCTGCCATCAGTGTGTCGTATTGAGGTCCTGCGAGTGTGACTGGGTGAGCGGAGGCTCTCTGCTCCTCCATGCACACTGTCTGTTGGGCACAGTGGCTTCTCCTCCCGAGTGACACAGCCTGTAAGAGTACTGTGCTTTCTAAAGCCCTACTAGCAGACTTCTGGGGTGAGTTTGAGCAGGCATCGACTCTTGCCACATCAACAGTGGCACAGGTACAGAGTCACAGCACAAGTATGCCTGCCTATGCCTGGGGCATGGCAGTTGGCAGAAGAAGGGGCATGGATATCTCTAGAAGTTATGCAATAGTACTCTACAGCTTAGAGACCTAACAGTTTATTCTTGGCAATCCTGTAGACAAGCCTTCTTAGAGAACATGATAATGAGTGTTTAAAGTTTATAGAGCTACCTCAAGGGCATCCAAAAGGTAGTTGAATAATCTGACTTGAGAAGGTTCTCTTGGTTACTGGGGGAGAGAATGATCATAATAACTGCTTTACTTATTGCACTTTGCTTTATTATGGGGGTGAATGTTGAGGCATTTTAAGGGTTATGACAAGTATGCCAAAATGCTGCAAAAATCCAGAAAGTATCAAAGAGGATGTGATTCTTCTGAAATTTCTAAGTGCATGTTCTATAGATGACACTGAGTCAGGGGGACCCAATCTTTAGCAAGAATCTTGTCTTAAATCTTCAGTTTGAAGTGTTGAATGCATTCCATGAGGTTCCTTAGTCAGCTATGAGTCTGCAGTTTTGCTTTTGACTCAGCATCCATATGTACTTCCTCCAGTGTGCAAAACAACAGAAAACGCATGTAGCTTTAGGATTTTTTATTGTCCTCAAGTAGTGCTGCTAGCCACTGTGCACATTCTTCTAGCAGCTGATGAAACGCTTACTTTTGAAAGGCTGCCCATGGAATCAGATATCGCTGTATCAGTTCCGATGCCTCTTAAATGGCTGTTTCACTTCCCACAATGACTGAGTCTCCATCTGCCATGACAATGCATTCCTGAGCTGCTGCCCCCTCATTGGGTTGGTGACTAGCATGTTTATTTTTAGGCAGAGTTTGAGTGTAAATTATCCAGAGAATGCCTTCTATAAAATTTATATGAATTAGCTTGCACTGCAGAGATTATGGGAGGGTAGAGTTGTCTGTGCATATGGGTAGATTTTAAAGAAAACTATATGGAAAAATTTGGAACTATGAAAAGAGAGAAATAAACACTGATGTTCTTGCCACTCAATACTGTGGATCATTTTAAGATAAGGAATAGTCATTAAGCTGAATGCAAGTTTAAAAAAAAGCAAATGGTAACCCAACAGTAACACTCATGTGTTTATGCTGGATTTTCCAGACTTCAGCACTGTCAGTATTTTTCTACAAAACCAAGTCTTACCTCCTTCTTTCAGCTTTCAGTTTAAGTCCTAAGGAATGTTATTAGAAGTGTAATAAACGATCTTACTCGAGTACCAATTTGTGTTTTTCCATCACAAGAGCAGGTGCCGACCTTTAAGTTTGGGTATTTTAGATTCTAAAAATACCAGTGTTGTTTAGATTTCTAACTTTATTGTCAGGAGAAGTCGTGTTGGGGTATTTTGCAGTGATCGGAAAACTGACCCACTTCTCCTGACTGTGAAATCTTGACTCCTTCTTTCTAGTGTGGGGCAGTGAATATCAGTCTTTGTGGGGTTCCACGGTGCTAGAGCACCTGTGTCAGACTTTGCTCCTGGTGGGGAGCAGGCTGGGCTGCACTGGGTCTGGATGTCTCTCCTGGTAACTGCCATTTCCCGTGCCTCATAGAAGGAAACAAGAACACAGTTGCAACATGGGCAGAGGGAACTTTTAATGCCCTAAAACTAGATTACGGTGACAGTTGTACTGCTTTATAAATTTAGTAAAACTAATCTAACTTGGAATCTTAAAATGGATGAATTTAATAATATGCAAATTTATCTAATACCACTATTTATATGTTGCATTTATTTACTTATTTTTGGTGTACTGGGGATCAAAACCAGTGCCTCAGACATGCAGTATGCCACTGAACTACACCCCTAGCACAAAGCTTTTTTTTTTTTTTAAAAAAGAAGCAAATCTGTTTAAAAAAAAATAAAACTAGGACTAGAGGTTCCATGTGACCTAGTTGTTCCCCTGCTTGGTATCTTCCTGAAAGAATTAAAAGCATCATAACCACAGCAATATATGTACACTCATGTTTATAGTGGCACAGTTTGTAATAGCCAAATCTTAGAAACAGCCCACATGCCCATCAACTGGTGAGTGAATAAAAGAAGGTGTGGGTTTTTACACAATGGAGCACTACGCTGCCATAAAGAAGCATAAGCTCAAGACATTTTTAGGTAAATGCATGCACCTTGAGACCATACTCGTAAGTGAAGTAAATTGGACTTAACATGAGTAAATACTGCATTGTTTCTCTGGTATGAGAAACTAAAAGTGTAAATAAGGACCAAAATATATAATAGATATTACAAAATAGGGAGAAAATGTTCAAATGGGGAGGAGAACAAGGGAGAAGGCAGGGAGAAAGGAAAAAAGGGAAAAGTAAAAAAAAATGAGAAAAGAAAAAATGGAAACAAAGGTCCTGTAAATGGGGAAAGGGGGGGGGTTGAAAGAATTGTAGGGCTATAGGGAAAAAAAGTTGTATCATGTACAGGTACAAATTCTCTATGATGAGTGTAATCATTATGTATATCTAAAATGTACCAATAAAGTCTTGATTGGAAAAAACAAAAATCATATTTGTTCAGTATGCTTTTTTTTACAAATGATGGCAGTTACTCATCAGTCTCAACTATTCACTCTTTATGTTTGTTCATTTATTGCTGTGAATAAGTAACATAAAGCAGATACTTTTATAATTAGTATAGAATGAATTAATTTTTTCTCTTTAGCTTTACTTGTAAACAAAATTGTAATGAAGACTGTTGCATGCTGTTGAATGGTTGATATGTAAATGAAAAAGTCCCACTTGAGCCTTGGAAGAATGCAAATTAGATTTTAATTACTTCCTGACTGTAAAGGAAACCAGTAGCAAAAAGGAAAACATTTTTTTACAATCATGCTTCCCAGGAAAGCAGAATGTGGTAATGGTGGAGGTCAGGGCATGCCAGCACAAAGTAGGGCTCCCAGGCATTCATGAGGGCATCAGGAGTGGTCAGGTTACCCTTACCTCCAGGCCTCCTTCCCACCCCACCCCCCAGCAGTTCATAAGCTAGGAAGAAGTTTTTGACCTTTGCCTAAAGCAGGTCATAAGACCCTTATTTGAGATGTGCCCTCCCTGTACTCAGAGGAAAGAAATGTCCTTATCTCTGAAAACAAAGGATCACAAAGAAAAACCTGAACAAACACACCTAGCAACATTTCCTCCCGTTTATTACCATTAGGTCATACTTTTGTGTCTAGTCATACTTCTTTAAGACTTTCCACTTTTACATCAAAGCAAGCAAAGAACATACACAATTTATATGTTTGTTCAGGTCTTCATTTCCTTACGAATGCTCCCATATCACATAAAACCTGTGTTAAATAAGTTTTCGCACTTTTCTGTTGTTAGTCTACCTCTTGAACCTAGGATGGATTAAAGATTTCACCTTGCCTGTGATGGGAGGGTCTTTGATTAATTCAGCTAATAAAATCTGATAGAGTCAAATCTTGGTCTTAAGTTTATAAAGGCAGTGTGGCTGAAGGGAGGTTTTGTGGAAGGTAACTGAGTGGCCTTTGGCAGGAGGAGTTCTTGCTGTGTGAGGCTGGAGTAGTTATGATGAGTGGGTTGTTGTAAAGTGAGCCCCCCTTGGTGGTTTGGTCTTTTTGCTGCTTTCTGCCTTGAGGTGATGCGATTTGAGGCCCCACCGATTGTTACATTGTGCTCTTGGACTTCACCCTCCAGAACTGAGTCAAAACAAACTTTTTTTCTTTATAAATTCTCTAGGCTCAGACATTGTTATAGCATGAGGAAACAGATTAAGACAGAGATTTAGCCATACCCATATGAAAATGATACTAATAATCCCAGGTGTTCCTATTGTCCACATAGTACCTAAAGAAGAGGGGGGTGGTGGCTTGAACTGTTGATAAACCGCTGTAAATTCAGCAGTACCTAAGTGAGTATACTGAATCCCCAACTGAGAATGGAGACGATGCATGCGTGGGCTGCATGGCAGAAATGAAGGCGGTGCTGGGCACAGTGGTGCACACCTTCAAGGCCAGCCTGGGTAACTTCTAACATTGAGGGTCACTCGGTTTGTGGAGTTTTCTGACTCATCACAGAACATAGCATTTCTTAGAACATTTAAAAATTGTCCCTTTGAAAAGATGGGAACAAAATAATTCCTCAATCTCTGTATACAAATTTGCTTGCTTTCTTTTCAGTACTCAAAAAAGGATAAGTGTTGTCAGTTTGCTTAATCACCTGATTGTGATCCATAAGCTTGGGTAAACAAATGATTTACCCAAGCTTGTTTGTTTCCTCAGTAAACAAATGATTGGAATACAGTAGCTCACAAGCCCTCCTAGCTCTAGATCTCTGTCTTTGTGGGAAACTGTTTGCTTAAGCAGTAACTCTTCAAGAGTTAAAAACAACAAAACCAGTATCTAGTCTAATCCTGCTTAGCTCTAATTTATTAACTTTTTGAAACTGTAATAACTTGTTAGATCTTGTACAGTAAAACATTATTCCTAATTTTCCAAGGCCAGCTGTAGATCAGGGTTCTAAAGCCTTAATGGAAAAGGGTGGGTAATGTGTTTGTCAAGAGGCCACTTAGAGAAATCAGTTCCATGTAATTTTTAATACAGTTCTTTGGATAGACTTTTTATGACTCAATATTACAGATGTCATTAATTTATCATGGAAAATAGTGAGACAATATGACAATTATCTTCAGACGCAAGAATACTTAGGCAGCAGGGCAAGTGATGATTGAATAGTTTGAACAGAGGCTGCTACAAAATGCCACCAAACTGGAGCACTGATGCCACAGCCATACTGTTGGCCTCACTGCCTCTGACCATGCTTGATGAGTCAGCTAGGCGACAGAAGGAAACTGAGGCCTGCTGGAAATCTAAGACCTTACGAGTCCGTCCCAGCAAAATAAATTGCACCTGTGCTAGCTTTTTTAGGCAGGGAAGGCAGATGAGAGGGCAGAATGGGATCCTGATTTAATTTGTTCTTCCTCCATGTCCTATTTCCACTTACTCTCCTTCTTTGAATGCGAGGCATGTCAGAGAGGAGGCCAAAACTATTGCAGGAATATTTCAAACCTTTTCATAAGGGAAGAAATTAAAATATATTGGTGAACATTTGTAACCAAGTGGGAAATGGCTTGCCTCTGCTGGTGGTTGAACTTTTTATTGTCTTTTGCAAGATTAGAACTTACAGATGGAAGTTGTCTCTGACTTGTTAAGTAGGGCCTGTCATCTGTAGACCTCAGAATGTCCCATCCTAGGAGCAAAATAATCTATGGATGAGAAAGGTTACCAGCACGAATTGGGAGACTATTCCATTTGGGTCTGGATCAGAGTTCTACTCATAGTCTGTCACACAGATTGATTCATGTTCTCCAAAAAAGGGATGGTGACATTCTAATCCTTGGTACTTCAGAACATGACCTTATTTGGAAATAGGATCTGAAAAGCAATGAAGTCATTAATCCAGTATAATTGATGTAGTGATAAAAAGGGGAAGTTGGAGAATAGAGAGAGACACTGCTGAGGGAAGGTGATGTCAAGACACAGGGAGAATCCACCAGCCAAGGAACACATGTCTCCAGAAGCCAGGAGCTCAAGCATGGAGCTTTCCTTACCACCTTCAGGGGAAGCCACCTACACCTTAATTTCAGACTTCTGTCCTCCAGACTGGAGACAGGGAATTTTCCTGGGTGAGTCCATCCAGTTTTTGGTGCCTCTTTGCAGTGGCCTCAGGAAACTACTACAGTTCTGGTTCCCCAAATGCCACCAACTGTGAGCAAACCCCTCTGCCTCATGGACTTCTGCTTCCTTATTTGTAAAGCAAAGTCTTGGAGTAGATGATGTCAGGACCTTCCCACTCTGACAGTTGATGATTAACATTTCAAAAAAGTGCGTGCGGCTTTCAGCAGAGAAATTGTTACACTTCTTAATGTAGCAGAAATACACGAGGAATATGCTTTTTTCAGTTCCCTTTTTTTTTGTTTTCATTCAGGAGTCATTGGTGATACTTCCCTCTTAAGCTAAAATATTGGGCAAGTCTGTCCCTTCCAAGTTGACACATGACAGCATGTCTAGTCTGTGGGGATAATACATAGCCAAACATCTTATTACCCAAAAGCATATAGCTCTTTTCTGCTGGTTTGGGGTTAGCATATGTGGGGTAACATGTCATGAACTTTTCATTCCTAGATTTGTAGAATGATTTCTTATGAATGTCCATAAGCTTATTACAGTTTTTCCAAAGGAACCGGCAAGACAGATACAGGCCACTCAAGTATTTGCTAGATGCCTTGTCTCCTGTAAACTGTGAGGTACATCAGCATCCCACACACTGCCTTGTGTTGTTTACAGCAGACTTCACAGGAGTCAGTGCTCCACATGGGCTCCATCTTCTTTCTTGGCATCTGGGTAACTTACAGTGCGCAGGGAAACAGCCACCTACTAGTGGAAATCCGCAGCTGAAACCTACAAGGTACAGTTGAAATAATTGCTTAGTTCTACTCCACCCATGCATCTTTCATAGGTTAAAACATAGGGAAGGGCCTAAAACTGGCCTCAGCGTTAATATCTAACTCTGAGGCAGCTCTGATGAATCACCTGTATGGATTATGAATGACACACCTTGGAAAAACACCATCACGGTGAAAGGCCTCAAGACAGAGTCTCTATAATGTGAACATGTTATGCTGTGAAAGAAGATGCTTTTAGGATTTAAAGTAGTGGAAATTTCTTTTTCTTTATTGTTAAGGCTAAAACTTTCTTTGTGTAAGTGTATAACATTGTTTATGACTATTAATGTCATTATATTCACGAATAAAATCCACCAATGAGAATATCCAGCTTCTGGATCTGTGCATGGTGCTTTCTTCCTGCTGTTCTAGGCCTCTCCTGGTTAAATCCCGGCTGTGGAATAAAGGATGTTCAACTTCACTTGGCTTACGCATCTTCTTGTAACAATTTTTTGCTATAGTGTCAAATACGTCTTAAACACAAAATGACCCCTCATGAGATTAAGATTCCTAGACTTGTAGAATCTTCCAACACTGGGTCAACACTGGGTCACTAGGTTTGTGAAATTTTCTGACTCTACTCCCAGACCATTCTTTCAGGAGGCCAAGTGTGTTGGCATTTTATTTCTTCCTTTGTCCCTTTTCCAGAGGACCCTGAGAGAATGGAGGGACTCAAAACCCAACCCATCCATGTTGCTGTTAGTTATTAGGAGTTGAAAGGATTTGGTGGATCTGCAGTTTGAAATTATTGGTCAAACAGTGATTTAGGATGCTTTGCATTGTTGTCTGCTGTTCTACTTTAGTGTCTGATCATTTTCCTTCTCCCTGTGAACATGGCTTCTGGTGGTTGGAGCCAGTTTGCACTCATTCTTTGATTTCAATGCCCCAATTCAGTGGCTCTCAACTTGTTTTCTGCTACAACACAGATGGCTTTCACACGCTTACATGCTCACAGGGGTGTATCCAGGGTTATGCAAAATTCTAACCAAGCTACTTGTAATTCCACCCATTCCTTCCCCATTCAGGGTAGTACCATGGGAGCATATGAGAGACAAAGATTTTGTCACCTTGCGGTCAGTTGGCTCAATATTTTGTTGTTGTTGTTTTTGAGGTACTGGGGATTGAATCTAGGAAGATTGAGCTACATCTCAGCTCTTTTCACTTTTTATTTTGAGACAGAGCCTTGCTGATTTACCCAGGCTAGCCTCGAATCTGGCCCTCTGCCTTTGCCTCCTGAGTGGCTGGGCTTGCAGGTGTGCACCAGCATGCCTGGCTGGGCTCCACCTCCAAGAAAAGCAAATTGCCACACACTTTGGTAATGGGTTTTTGTCTTACTTTAATTACTTGCAGATTTAATTGATTCTTTAATAATTTATTTTGAAATATTTAATATAATGGCTAATCATATAAGGAATACCCTTGTACACTTTTGCCAGTTTAAACAACTCATAACATTTTGCCAAGCATAGAACCATCCCTCAACTCCTCTTCAATGAAGAAATTAATAATGCCTTTAGAGGTTCTCCTGTTGCTCCCTTAGCTTCTCTATTTTACTCCTGTTTTATATAGGTCAGATTGTTAACCCTTATAATCAGTCATACTTGTGATACTGTTTGGCCATGGTTTTTTTCTCTAAATGCTTTTCATGCTTAACCCTAGTCCAGTGATGGCACACATTTCAGAGAATGAACGCCAAACTGCAACCCAGAACTCACTTACTTATCACAAAGTCACAGCACTGCAATTTAACCTGAATACTGACATTACAGTTCAGAAGAAAAGACAATCTCTACATTAACATCTTTAGTCTTAAAAGAAAAAATAAAAAAGGTGGAGGAGAGGCTTTTAGAAACTTTCTCCCCTGAGGGTTTTGTTTTGTCCCTTTAGGACATAGGCCTGCCTGTTGTCCGCTGTGAGGCAGCAGTCTGTGGCTGCCATGGTCTCAGATCTTACTTCCTGTACCTCAGACCTCATTGTTGCTGGCTTTGCAGAGTGTGGCTGGCCCGGAGGGTCCTGTCGGGGTTTCCCTGGAGCCTGTGTCTGTGTGTGAATGGCTAGAGAATGCCCAGCTGTACCCATCTTCTAAGTGGTTATGCTATATCACTTTCCCCAAAATGACATATCGTTTAGATCGGAAGAGTTGTTTCTTTTTCTTTTTTAGAGAAAAAAATGCAAAACAGAAAAAAGGATGGAAATAATACAGAATTTTTAAAAAAGTAAGAAATCACTAATTGATAAATTACATATTGTTATCTTAGAAGTAGTTGTTCAGGTTACAAAATCAAAGCTTAAAAAGTGGACAATGACAAGTACAAACTATTCTGCTTGATAAATTAACAGAAGCTTAGTAGTCTGGTCATCTGTCTTGCACACTTAAGCATACATACAGTTGTACCCTTTAGAGCGCTTTCTTTCCCTTTCATGATCACAATATCTGTTATACATTTTGGATCTATTACTCTTTTGGAAGATTTGTTTCTTAATTTCAGAAGCAGTGTCTTTCATTAAATCTTTAAACTTTTGTATCATGTAATAATTTGACACATATAAAAGAATATGTCTTGTATATGTAAACTGTGAGGCATAATTATTTCACAGAATCCAGGAACTCATCACCCAATATAATAGCAGGTACACTATCTGCATCATGGGGTTAAAACTTTATAACCATATTTGAATTCTACTATGTATGTCTCCTCAACATACAACTTTTCACCCACCCCAGATATAGCAGTTTTCCAGAATTTGGTATGTATTATTACTTGCAGGACTGGAGATTGAACCCAGATTGTTTGTACTTTGTCATATATCAAGCCACTTTTTTATTTTTACTTTTTAGACAAAATCTTGGTAAGTTGCTAAATTGTCTAGGCTGTACTCAAAATTGTGATCCTCCTGCCTCAGCCTCCCAGAGTACTAGGATTATAGGCATATACCACCATACTTGGCTATTGTTTCTGTATGTTTCAGTGCCTTTTCTACATCCAGTGTGTCCATACACAACATCTACTCATGATTTGCACATTTTCAGACTTAATATAAATGGTACATACTGTGCGTGGAATTATGCTGTTCGCTTGTACCACACATTGTTATGGACTGGGGATATAGTCTTGGATACATTAACTCTAGTGATGGATCTGTTACTTGGTTTTCTCCTTCATAGCCCATTTCTGATGAACTTTTAAATTTCTCCTAGTTCTGTTCCCAGCAGTTTGCGACGTGTGTGTGTGTGTGTGTGTGTGTGTGTGTGTTTCTAGGGTTGCTTATACAGGAGTGCCCGCTGCTGCAGGGGTGTGTAAGGAGCAGAGCTGTCAGCCAGAGGACCACCCTCTGCCTGCCTGGTGCTACACACCGCTCCCCACCTCACCATCTCCCGTCTCCCCATTAGCAGTGTATGAGAACTTCCTTTAGGAATCCTTGGGAATTGCGAGAAATTTTACCTTTCACTATTCACAGATGTAAAATGAAATCTGTTGGTTGTTACTTCTTTTTGTGGTAGTTGGCTCATATCCTTTACTCACTTTTCTGCAGGATTATCTTCATCTTTTGATACAGCTGTTGTCCTGTGTGGTTATATACATTCTGGTGTCATTTATATGTAACCTGATTTGGCCTTTTACTTTGTCTGTGGATCTGTTGAAAGAAAGTTCTAAGTTTGAACACAGTCTGATTTATCAGTCTTTAAGAATTTTTGCCCAGCCAGGCATATTGGCACATGCCTATAATTCCAGCACTCAGGAGGCTGAGGTAGGAGGATCACTGGGAGTTCAAGGCCAGCCTAAACTGTATAGTGAAACCCTATCTCAAAAAAATAAAAAGAATTTGTGCTTAAAAATACCTTCCTTAGCAAGTTATATCCTGTGTATTCCCAAAAATGTTGTTTTGTTCTTCATAGCTGGATCTTTAATTTACCTGGCGCAGTTGACTCCTCCATGTCTTGTGAGTTCCACATTCATGGGTTCAACCAACTGGCAGTTGACAACATTTGAGGGAGAAAATTGCATCTGTATTATACATGTGCAGACGTTTTTGTCTTGTCCTTATTTCTTAAGCAGTGCAGTATAACAACCATTTATATTGTATTAGAAATTGAAGTAATCTAGAGACAATTTAAAATACATAAGCAAATAATCTACTTTTTATTGTCAGTTTCTAATTTAGCTGAGACTTTTTTTCTAACCTGGCACTTGGTTAGTTTTTATAAATGTTCAGTATATGATTGCAAAGATTTAACAGTCAGTATTTATTAAATGCAGAATTCTATGTAAATATCTAATCAGTTAATTTTATAATTAATTTTATAGCTCAAATAATTTACCTGATTCCTTAGCTTGTGCTAGTGTTTCTGATCATGAATTTGTTATTTGCTTTTTATATTTTGTCAATTTTTGCTTTATATATTTTGAAATTGTGCTGATAAGTTTGAACATGTCCATGACTATCAGACTCATAGATTTTAGATTTCTATTATTAGGTGTTTAGTCGTATGGATGGTATTTTCATGAGGTTTTTTTTTTTCCTTAAAATTTGCTAGACATTTTCATCCACCAATTTCTGTGCGTTACCTCTAAGTGGCAAATACCTGGGTTATTTTACCTTTTTCTTTTTGCCTAGTCTGGTAATCTATATTTATCCACTGATTACATTTATTGGAAATGTTGACATAATTGGATTTATTTTTACTATGTTATATCTTTATTTGACATTTATTTTCTTTCTGCCCTCCTCCATTTTCTGATTTCACCTAAACTTTGTATTTTTCTATCTTGAAGTCCCTCTCGTGGTCTAAAAGACATATGCAGTAAGTGTACCTTTTTTGTTCTTACTCTTAATTATTTTTTTTATTATTATAGTTATTTTTAACTGCACGTAGCAGAAAATCCAATGTAAGAGACACACAAAAAAAAGGTACAAGTTTTCTCACACAACAATGAAATCTGGAGGTGACCCTGCCCTGAGCAGGCTGCTTCTGTCTACATCTTGCTAGCCCTCACTTATGCTTCTCCTCCTCCTCCTTCTCCTCCTCCTGACCTGTGGCTGCTACACTTGCATACATCACATCTGTGTACCAGGCAAAAAGAAATGGGAAAACACAAATGAGAAGAGAAAACTACACCCCCTGAGGTGTCCCCTTTGTCAGCAAAGCAGAGGCTAGAGCTGCCTAAGAGACTTCCATCTCATTGGCCAGAATGTGCTGTGTTCTTCCATAGCTAGGAGAAAGCTGGGGAGAATTAAAAAATGAGGTTCGGGGTCCAACTATCTACAGTGTCTCCCACACATAAGTTTGTTCCAAAATTCCAACAAACTCTTTTTAACTTATGCAGTATTTTTATCTGTTTTACATATATGACCCAGACTTAGCACATTTGATTTAAACATCTGCAGTCTTTCTTAATACAAAATGAATTGCTTATTGATCTTTCCTAGGCCCCTGGTGTTCACCCTGCCCCTTGATTATTTCTGGGCTGTTTCTGGCTCAGGAGATGGTCTTCTGAGTTTTAAACCTGATTTTATCTGTCATTGTAATGCAGTGGTTTGTGGGCAGGTGTGACTGAGTCTGTTGTCCCTTTATTGGTTGTTTCTCTGAAGACTGAAACAGCCACTGTGCCTTCCCCAGGAGACTGATTCTATAACCCATGCGCGTATGCAGAACAGCAGGCTTTCCATTATACTTCAAAGAGAAAGCAATGCTTCCGTTTCAGTTTGCTTTTTATTTCTTCCCCCTTCCTCCCACAATCTATCCTTTCAAAAAAAAAAAAAACAAAAAACAAAAAACAAAAATAGAATGCTAGTAAGTAGCAAAGGAACTGGAGCTTTTTTAAAAGGAGCTGTTCCCATCCACAAATGGACTATGCTTTCACCAGGGGCTGCCCTGGGCTGTGTGCAGTGGCCAGAGTACTCAGAGACCCCATGGGGTGCAGAGACCTCGGGGCCCACGCGGCAGCGTCCTCGCCACCCAGGGAAACTGCTTCTGGAAACGCCCGGGCTCCATAGAGCCCCGTTGTTCTCCCGCTTCTTGGCTGCTGTCGCTCCACTGGGTTCTTGAGGCTGGTCGGCAGGGCTGCCAAGGACTTTTGTATGGCCACAGAGGCATGGCAGTGGTGCCAGATGGCAGGTTTCACTTGCTTCTGCTCACTCAGACAGACTTAAAGAGGGCTGGGGGCGAAATAAGAATCGTTACCACCATCAGGCGGTACTTATGCTCTCATGTGTTAATTTCTTCTCATCTTCATGGGAGGCAAATTTCTTCTCATCTTCATGGGAGGCACAGGTCACTGCTTTAACATCTAATAATGTTATAGAACCTTTTAGGAAGCATACTTGAGCTTTTCTGAGCAGGTTGGGAATGCCTATATACATGGAAATGGGCTCGCTCCTTCCAAGACGCCCATGAATAGGGTAGGCTCTGCCCCCTTCACTAACCCTAGATGTGGGTTTTGATTTGCATCTAGTTTTTCACTAAGCAAAGAATGGGCAGACTTTTCATTGAGTGGAACTTAAATGCAGTTTATGATTTTCTCTTTTTAGGATAGGTACACAGAGGGGTCTGCCTGTCTGATGTGGCAAAGATTTGTAGTCTTCAGTGTGGGACCCCTCTAACTGCTCTGTGGCTGAGTGGGTGGGAAGCGAGGGGCACTACCGATGCTAGCGGAGATGGGGAGGCACATACTGTGTGTTTCTGTGTTGGGGAAGGTTACCTCAGGAGCCTGCAAGCGGTGCTCAGTGGCTTGTTCCCCTTCAGCCTGCCCCCCACATCGCATCAGGAGCCTGCTGGCCTCTAGTCCAATGGCTGTGCTCCTGGCTCGGCACCAGGTGTGATCCAAGGTGCCCAGAACCAGGCAAGGGCCCTCTAGGTGACTGTGCTGTGGGTGCAGATGACATGTGCCCAGAGCGCCCTGTCTGCAGCCTCACCCACCTTCTTGCTGTTCCTTGAAATTTCCAGCCCCTGGTTTGTGACCTTTGATTCTGCTGCTCCTGTTGCCTTGTGCTGTTTCCTTTGAGGCTTCACAACTGTCCTTCCAATCTGTTGGCTGTCCCCATCGCTATCATATCCTGTCTTTTTTGCAGCTTTATTCTTTTCCATTGAATTTGAGTCATCATCATGTGACGTTTGTCTGTCTCCATGACAACACAGACTTCATAACGATAGGATTTTTACCTGATGTATTTACTGCTGTACCTTTGGTATTCCTTAGCTTCTAGCTGTATCACTAAGTAGGTGCCTGTCACCACACAGCTGCCTTCCCTCTGTTGCTGTCTCTCTTGTAAAGACACCTGATGTACTGGATTGAGTTCCCTCATAATCTCCCTTTAACTTGATTACACCTGCAAAGACCCTGTTTCCAAACATCGTCACATTCACAGGTACTATGAGTCGGACTTACCCTCGTATTTTTTAGAGGGATGGAATGCAACCCATAACACTCTGTTTATGAGGAAAAAGTACACATGAAGAAAGCATATGTGGTGTATTGAGGGCAGAGAGCAGATTTGATCTTTCCTGGCAGCCTCGAGATTTTCTCAGTACTGTTGTCTTTATTGACTGGCTTGTCCTAGAACTGGGATTTTGGCTGTCAAACCTTTGTAGAGGGATTTAATAAAATGAATCAAGTCTTTCTTTCTTTCTTTCTGAGTCAAGAGCACTAGAAAAATGGATAGATTAACTGAATGCAGAATTCCATAAATAAACAGAAACAAGAGTAGCTCTGGGGTTTTTTTTGTGGGAACTCTCATTGTTAATGTGTCTTGCATCCGAAGAGGCCTTTCCCAGTTGTCCTCTGTGGCCCTCCATCCTGTCTTTTCCAGGGTGCCCTTGGGGTCCTCATTTTAACCAGTGTTCTGTGACATTGATATTTAAGAAACACTGCAGGTATTGAATGGAACTAGGGGAACTCATGCATTTCTACCCTTAGAGAAATGTAACACTGTCTTATGTTCTTCTCCTGGAAACAGCATCACTAGAGCTGTGTATAGAAGTCCCAGCAGTTAGAGAATCCTCTGTGAGGCTTAGGGAGTTTTCCTAGCCAGAAAGATGCTGGCCATGGTGAAGGGAGGCCACGTTAAATGGCCACAATTCACCGCCTGTGGGGAAGACTGTGCAGCACACACCCAGCAGGGCTTAGGTAGCCGGAACTGTGGCAGCTCTATACCCCCAAAGTGAATTTAAAGTTAACTTATTTACACTGTTCTCATAGCAACAGGAAAACTTTCTGACCTATAGCCACAAAAGACTCTGTAAAAGAAACTGCAGGAGGAAAAAGATAATAATGCCAAGAAAAAAGAAATTTAATTAAGTACCATTCTGTCAACTGAGAATAACAATGTGTGCATTTGGAAGTTGAATGGGAAATGGCATTTCATGTCGCAACATGAACCTGCTTGCATTACTTGATTGATTGATTGATTGATTGATTGATTTAGTTAGTTAGTTAGTTAGACACAGTGTACTGAGAACTTTCTTCAAGTAGAGAGTGATTAAAAATGTGAGAACCAGTTGTGCTCACTAACCTGAAGCATTTGGGGATTTAGAGGAATGATAAATGCAAACAGCCCAGAATCCAGAAACTGTCTTGAGCATTTAAACTCTGGACTCTGGGAGTGTGAGTGTGTCTTCAGCTGGTTTTTCTTTCTGTGAGTTCTCTTTTCATTCCATCTTATCTGGACAGGGTGGAGCACCTGTGTAATTCTGTTTCTGGCTTGAAGAAAGACTGACTTGCTCTGAATCCAAACCAGTGCTACTTGGAAAATGCGAAGGACCCAGTGGATGGGGCATGTCATCTCTGCCATGCTGGGAGCTTAGGGGCGCCCTCTGCGGGGTGCTCCTAAGAGGTCGCCCACGGCCTGTATTAAGCCACTGGACGAAACCAAAGTAACATCCCTCCTCTCGCTCCTGTGTGCACTGAAGGTCTGTGTTTGGTAACTGTTTCATAGATCTTTTTTCCCACTTGACTCTGGTCTTGTAGTTAATGCTGTACTCAGCATATCTCCGCGTGATTTTGCAAGAAGTTTTTAAGCCAGAGCTCTTGTGAGCTAGTTGTACCTTTTCATCTTTTTCTTTCTGTCCCTCTCTCTCATAGTTTTTCTATATTGTATATGTGTACATGTAAACCATTTCTACTAAATTATTCTTTTTCTTCAAAGAGAGACTAAAATTAGATTTCAAGAAGCACCCTTTCCACCTTGTAGCCTGCCTGCTTGGGAGCTCTGGCCTGGTAAAATCTTGATTCCCATTTTGGCTGTGGAACTCCATAAACTAGTTTGTTGCCTGCTGCTTCACTTTGTATTCATGGTTATGATATTGAAACTTCAGGACCACACACAGATAGCGAAGTCTCTGGCCACTTAAGCATGTAAACAGTCTGGCTTTTTATAAAGTGGAAAAATATTTCTTGTGCACTATTTTAACATGATCAGCATGTTGAAACTTGGTGTGCAACTGTGTCAACATTTCTTTGGCTCTGAAGAGCAAACCTGGAGAGCCTCCTGGTAACATAAAATGTAAAACTGGTTTGTTTACTACTGGGATTTAGACTGTGATTAGTCTGAAGTTGACTTCCAAACTTGGAAGACAGAATAAATGAAATAATTATTTTTGCATTGCAATTATGGTAGTTAAAATAATAATTCCCTTTAGGATGGCTAAGATTTTTTGAGGGAATCAGAGGAAAATAGGCAGTTGGAGTACCATGAAGCCCCTTCGTGACAGAAACCCTCAAGGGGTGTAGGCTGACAGGGTCTTCCTTTGCTTTGTGTGCTTATCACACATGTCAGTGTGTCAGGCTCCCTTCTACCTGCGGGGCACGTGGGCAGAGGTGGGCTGCTGTGTTGTGTTGCTGGTTCTCACTCCCTGGCTATCTTGAGAGAAGCAAACGGTAAATAAGTAGTCAAGTAAACAAGCAAGCAGGTGTTTATGACGGGTATGAAATGGGAGTGTGTAGTGTCAGTGTTCACTGGTAGCTCTGTTGAGAACTTAGGGGTGGTCAGTGAACAGAACAATCCGGGCCCCATGTTCTATGACGTGGGACAGACATGAAGCAGTAACCAAAATAAATACAAAAATAATAGAGTACATGGGTAGGTGGTAAGTACTGTCCAACAAGAAAGATGAGAAAAGGTAAATCAACACCAAGGTGAGTGAGTGAGTAGACAGGCTGCAGTTTTATTGTTATTTTTCCAGCTTTTCTGAGAATAATTAGTAGATGTTGTATATATTCAGTGTGCACACGTGGTGTGATGTACATTATGAAATGTTGTCACGTCAGGTTTAACTAGCACATCTGTCACATAGTTACCACTTTGTATGTGTGGTGAGACTGTTAAAAATCTGCTGCCTCAGCAAAGTCCAAGTGGCGCTGTGATTTTCAGTAGGTGGCCCAGGGAAGCCGTGCTGAGAAGACTTGAAAAGATGAGGGGTTTGACAAGCAGAGAGGCAGGTGTGACCAGAATGGAGAAACTGAGGCAGAGGAGTGGGCAGCTCAGTATGTAAAAGGAAGGATGTGAAGATGCTGAGTGGTGTAGTGGGGGCTGCTGCTTTTTAGGGTGTCAGCGGAGGCTTGGGAGGGCTTGCAAGATTTGAGCTGAAACCCAAAGACTGTAGGAGCCTGGCACATGAAGACTGAGGTTCAAGTGTCCCAGCAGAGGAGCAGCGAGGACAAAGGGCCTAAGGAGGGAGACATCGGAAGGGAGGGGCTGCTGTGGCTGGCCATGGTGGGGCTAGAGAGATGAATTGGGAGAATAGGAAGGGGACCCTCAGTCAGGTGTGGCCCAGGGCTTGGGGTTTTACTCTCTGGGGAATGAGGCAAGACTCTCACTGCTGCTTGTCCTGAACTCAGACTGAGGACTGAGAGTGCCAAGGGCGGATGCGCCCTGCTTGATTCTCAGCTGTGGTCTCGTAATGGGCTGCACCTGGTGAGTGTTGGACACAGACAGGAAGCACATGGAAGGATGGCATGGGAAGAGGAGGACAGAGCGACAGCTTATGGGGACCTGAGCCGATCATCTCTTGTGTTTGTAGATAGCTGGAAAATACAGTAACAACAGAAAGTCCCTATATAACAGCATTTTATATCAACCACTCAGAATTTACAGCATTAACATTTTGGCATATTTGTTTCCAACCTTTTCAATTGTCATTTGTGTGTATACTTTAAAAGCACATAAGGAATATAGGCATGCATTCTCCTTTAAACTGTGTGTGTGTGTGTGTGTGTGTGTGTGTGTGTGTGTGTGGTATATAACATTAAAGTTCTTTCAAAAATTACTGTTCTTAATTGTTTTCCCCATGTTAACAGCATCAATGGCTTTGCCTCTGCCTCTAATCATTTTTGGCAAATTCTCTGTTTCTGGTTTGCATCTGGGAAGAAGGAAAGGCAGAGAAGAAAGCCAGAATTTTCTGAGGGGCCCATGACAGGACTGGGGCTCAGGACCCAGCTGGCCGGATTGGCTGGTTCCTATGCCCATAGACATCACTGCTGGGAACACCAGTCCTGCTTAGCAAGCACCTGCTTTGGGCTTAACACAGTACTGGGCACAACACCTGCATGGGCAGAGCCAAAAACAGCCCAGCCTAGGAAAACTCTTTCATGGCATCCCTTGAACTTGATTTGTCCCTGTTCAGTTTGCCCTTGTCTTGTTCCTCTTCATCAGATGAAGGAAACTCTTCCAAATAACTCAGGCTTATTCCTTTTTCATTTGAAATAGTTTTGATGGAACTTATTCTGAAATAAACCTCAGATTGGATTTATTAAATGCAATCTGTTAAACTTTGGAAGGGATCTGTCAGGATCATACAGAGGAGTGGTTGAAAGGTAGTGGGGAAGAACAGCCCTGAGAAGCCCACACCAGAGGTTCCAGAGCTGTATTTGTTGGTGTTTCCAGCACCACTACCACTTGCTCCTTCAGTAAATAGCTCCAAGCTTATCGGCTTCTGAAACTCACCTGTCTGCTTTTGCAGTGTCCCTGTACCTGCCAGCAGCTCTCCCTCTAGGCTGTTGGCACTGAGCCTGCTCTAACTCTCCTTCAGCCCACTTCCTACTCTCTTTTTGAGTTCCCATCCGCTGTTTCTACAGAAAGCAGATGGTCAATGTAAGGAAATTCTGGGCAAAGCCAGAGAAGAGCTCCAGTGACTGGACCTCAGGCCTAGCACAGGGGACCATGAGACTCCCAGCCTGACACTTGTCCTGGTCAGCAGACACATGTGGATTCCAGGTCTCCTCTGAGAACCTTGCAGGTCAGAGTGGAGGGTATGACTCGGGAAGCATTCCTCAGTTGCTCTGGGATGGATTCCTTTCTACTTTGACTCCAAGTCAGGGCTCCGCTTCCCTGGCCCTGGATTCTTCCTGTCATGAGGGGCCTGATGCTTAGGGCACAGGGCTTCATAACTGCTGCAATGGTTGGTGTCAGGTTTAAGTCAGCATCAGGGAAATCGGATAGTAAGATTGTTGAGGAAAGCTGCTGCTGGGTCTGTGAAGCTGTTTTTTTTCTTCCCACTAAAGCCAGTTATTCATAAAAGGATGATGGAAACATGAAGGTAATCGCATTCAAACCCATAGCTTTACAACTGGAGAAGCTAAAGCTCCAAACAGAAATGACTTGACCAATATCATTACACTAATAGTTACTAATATTACTAATATTACTAATTGCTAATACTAATAGTTACTAATGGTACTAATATTACACTAATAGGTATCAGGACTGTGTCCCCTCTGCAGAATCCTCTGGCTACTGTGGACCAAAGCCCTGAGCTAGAGCTGTAATGAATCAGAGCTTGGAGGCCAATAGACATGGCAGCTTGGGCCACAGTGTAAAGGAGGTGGCCTCTCTTCTGTGTTACTTACCAGACCTGATGGGGTTTCTCCCCAGTGCATCTGCCCGATTTGTGGACAAGGGTTTATTCCAGAAAGCCTCCTTGCACCATCATTTACAGTAGAGGAAAATTGGAGACAGCTGGTCCTGTATTGGGATGAATAAATTTTGACATAGCTATGTAATAGAGTAAAATTAAATAGAATTTAATTTGAATAGAATGTAATTTAATAGAATAAAATTATACATACAGACTTATTAATAACAAGGTCATTGACAAAAAGATGTTGACTGTTTTCGAGCCTAATATTATAGCACTAAGTCAAACAAACAAAATTAAAGAGGAATACAATATAATTAAATATTAAAATCTCTTTTTTTCAAATAGAAAGTTTTTATTGGTGTGCCTATGCAAGCCTGTGAGCACGTGGAGGGTAATCTTTGCCTTTGTATATTGAATTTATCTGGCATTTAGTGGAGACTCTGAAAGAGCAGAAGGAAACGAGGATGAAGCAGGGAAGGAGGAGATCGTTGTGGGGCCCTGCCATGCTGGGCTGGCGCACATCTTCAGTCGTGGGTGAAAAGGAGAAAATGGTGCAGTTTGTTCACTTGCTGTTCTTCACTAGCCAGACAGCACCATGTTCTAACACATACAGTCTTGTTCAATCTCTGCCACAAGTGTTTGGAATAAAAATTATCATCCCCACTTTTCAGTGAGTGTAGCTGAATTCAACTTGTACTTGCTAGTGTTCAAGTTCATACCCAGGTCTGAGTAGATCAAAGTCCAAGTCAGTCTTCTGCTTCCTCCAGGACCTGTATGGGCAGCTCACCCTCCAGGGAGGCTGGGAAAGAGCACCAGGCCAAGGATTGCTGCACGGTAGCTGTGCATTGCCAGGGTGCATGGCAGGGATTGGGAGGCAGCAAGGAGCCAACTGCAAAGGTGGTTGTAGAACTGGGCTTGGAAAAGCTCTAAGAGTGATTTGACCTCTGGTCTTTGCCTCCTGCCTGCTTTGTGGAAACTGCTGAGAAGCACCAAGGAAATGATTCACAAGGGTTAGGGCAGCCCTGCCAGGTGGCAGTGAAGACCAGGTATGGTGAGGAGGCAGGGCAGGGGAAAGGAAGCAGGTGCTGCTCCAGAAGTACCTAAGTTTCATTTTTGTTTCACCGGATGTTTGTATCTTTGTCTTTCCATCAGTCCAAAGGCTGGAGTGAGTGTTACACACCTACTTTCAGTTGAGAATTTTCGGGCTTTGCCTCTACCTGCTGTAGAGTGGGGAGACATGCATTTGAGATGCCAGGTCCAGGAGGAGGATCATTTCCTTCATTCTTTCACTCTCTTCTCATCCGCTTTCAACCACTTTGCTTCTTCCTTGGAGCTCCTTGGCCCCATGATCAGTTCTCTTTGTGTTCTCTGTTGCTGCTCCTGCCTGGACTCCATACCCTGTTCCTTAACCTGGCACAGAGCTGCCTTCAGTGCAGCCCCCAGGTTGCACCTACCTTGATGCCTTTATACCTGCTTTCCAGGTATCACTGGGGAAGGCTGCTACTGCATTCATCAGTCCTTGCACTCGCCCTTCGTGTTCACTCTAAGGAGGATGCATGTGCCGAGTAGGGTTGGCATGAGAACAGTGTGATATGAAGAAAGAATGTCTGGAAAGACATTGACACATCCTGCTCCCTCTTTGACCTTCCTCCTCTCCTGTATGGGCTCTCACAAGGCATTGAGCTGACCGAATGTAATCTATTTTCTGCTCTTTTCACTGTGAGGCACTGGCTAAGTCACTGGCTTTTATCTGAGCCTCAGTTTCCTCGTCTGCATAAATAGGAATAGAACCACCACCGTGTTCATGTCCAAAAGGGCTTGTGCTTCATACACCAACCTCCGTGCTGAGGACTAGTGATCCTCAGTGTCTAAGTGCACTTCTCCACCTTGGGGAGAGGAAATGAATAGCACCCCAGATTCAGCAGCCTTATGTGAAAAGCCATTTTGCACTAATAATTCAAGAGGAAAACCTGGACTATGTGTATTCTAGTAGTGGAGTTACATTTATCCACCCCAGACCTCAGTGTTTTATTCTCACTTCAGCTGCAATTGCTACAGCAAGCATATACTTTCCTCCTCTTCCTCATTATTAAAAAATTCTTATTTGGGCTGGGCATAGTGGCACATGCCTATAATCCCAATATTTGGAAGTCTGAGGCAGGGGGATCACCTTGAATTCGAGACCAGCCTGAACTACATAGCGAGACTGTGTCTCAGAAAAAAAAAAAAAAAAAAATTCTTACTTATATGTAGACTCTGAGCTAATAACCCTAAGGCCCTTAGGAGCAGTTGGAGTGTGTGAGCATGAGCAGCCCTCCAAAGGCCATGCATGCACCTTCCATCCTGGGTCACAGCAGCCAGGGCTGCAGGCCCAGTAGGCGTCAGCTGTCTTCCTCCCTCCTGTAATCTGCATGGAGCATGGGACCTCTTGTTTGTGAAGCTGCACTACAGGTAAGGAAGACTGCAGTGAGAAGGGAGCCTGGCCCTAGTCTCAAGCACTGGCACATTTTTAATGGGCCAGGTTAGGTGGACCTAGCAGGAGTGGGGTACAGCACACCTCTGAAGAATTCTGCCCCCAAAACAGCTGGGTCTGTTGTTAGGCACTGGGTACTTCACGGGCTCCCTCATCAGAGCATCCTGGTACTGTAACATGTTCTTGCCTCTCAGTTTACCCTGCTGGCAAAGTGGAGCCAGTTTTCTTACTCTGTATAGAGTTGCTATTGGTTCTTTAAAACTTAAAATGTTCTCAGTATATTGCTGTCATAATCTGCCAACATCTGTTTAATCTCTGATGTATCACATTTTTCTAACAGTAAGATGGGCCCGATGGTGTCTATGCACATTTCAATTTTTCTTACTTACAGTCTCAGAGAAAAAACAACCCACTGGGACATTTACTCAGATTCTTACCCTTCCGTATGTCCCTGCCGTGGGGTTGTACTGCTTCAGGGGAGATTGCCAGGGGTTTTGAACTCTACCTTATGAGAACATGCTTACCTGCTGACCCAGCAGGCAGTAAGATGATGAGGCTTTTTGTGTTCTGCCGAAATCTGCCCCCTCTAATCTCCCTCCAGTTGCCTTAATTTTGTCAACAGAAGTGTCCATTAGCTCTTAGCACTGCCACTACCAATTACTTAAGAGCAGAAGCAGCAGCAGCAGCTGGACCCTTGCCATTGTATTCTGTGCCCTCTGCTTTGCTGTGGGAAGGGACTGTTACTGCTCCAGTGTTGCAGCTGGGTCTGGGAGCAGGTGAGGACCTTGTTAGGCAGCCAGCCTGAGGAGTGCACGCTGAGTCACCTCATGTTGCTGACTCATGTCCTTCACAGGACAGCCCTTCCTGTGCGCAGAGACCCCAGGCCTGTCATTTCCAACCCCAGATCTTTGTTATGTTTCCATAGTGAGTAGTTGAGTTCCTCCAGCCATTCTATGCGTGATGTCCTAGACATCATACCCAGCTCGTTTCTTTTTTAATCCCTTCTTATTTGACAGAATCTTCTGGAAATTTGATGCCTTTAAGGAAGCTGTATTCTGATAAATTTTAATTTCATTTTGAATGTGAGTTTGCCACATAGTTAAATTCCATGCTTATAAGAACTAATTATCTAGGGGTTTTGTCTTGTCAGAGAATAGCACACAAGTGTAAGACTACAGGTTTGGGAGACAGTATCTTTAAATTACTTGAGTCTAGAACAGGGCTTGGCAGACTTTTTTGTCTAACAGTATTTTAGGCTTTGTGATCTGAGTACTTGGTGCTGCCATGAGACAAAGATAGTGTGTAAGCAAGTGAACATGGTCACAGTATAGTAAATTTACTCACAGATAGGCAGTGGCTGGGTTTTGACCCTGTGACATAGTTTGTATGTAATGGGACTGGGTTTTTGTTTGTGTTTGTTTTTGTTTTTGGTATGGGGAATTGAACTCACAACCTTGTGCTTGCCAGGCAGGCGGTTATACCACGGAGCTAAATCCTTGGCCCCAATGGGACTATTCTTAATAGTGAAAGAAATGTTTCTAAGTGAGTAGGACTGTCCTAATGGTTTTGGTATAATTATTAATATCACCTGTTTTCAAAGGTGTCTCATTTGGCAACTTAATATATTACCATGAAGTATTACGATGCTTTAAAATTCTTCAGGAGGTGAAGGTGAAAAAGGAACTCTAGCTTCTGTCTGTACTCCACTCAGTTGCTTTATGTTACAGTAGCCAAGACTGTTTTGTATCAAGTGGCTTTTGCTTAGGTTCCTCCTGGACTGATCTAAGCAGAGGGCCTGGCAGGGGAGGAAACTCAGGGAGACAAAACAGAGCCCTCCCACAGGAGTGTCCGCAGCTCACCTTTGCAGAATGGTGTCTGTGTGCTGGGCATTCAACCGAGGGCTTTAGCTCAGGAAATGTTTGCTGATCCCATGAGTTAAGTATGACTATTAATTCCTATTTTACTCAGGAGACTGAAGCACAGAAGTATAAGGAAATCTGCCCAGGATCACTGTGCCAGTAGTTCAGTTTGGATTTAGCCTTGGATTCTCTGACTCCAGAATGCAATTTCTGAGGCTGGACAAGTATAAAATAGTTAAATCTAATAAATCAGATGCAGGCAGATTGACCAGGGTAGAAAAGGTGGCAGGTATTGCTTCCCATCTTCTCCATCACAGAGGCTGGGGGTGTTAGGTGGGACCTCTCATCCTTCTGGCTGAAGTAAGGCACTGGAGGGACCTAAGGATTCCAGATATGTAAGGGCTTCTGCAGGATACGGGGTGTATGCAGGTGTTGGAGGGCTGCCTTTTGGCATTGGAGATGCCTCTGGGGAGCTCAGGGCTTTGGGTGGCCTGGTGAGGTAGCTAGGAGAGTCCCAGCTTTGCTTCTCACTGGGCATGGCTGCTCTGCAGCAGGGTGAGGGAGTCACTGTGCAGGCAACATCTGCCTGGCTGTTAAGATGTGCGTTGTCTTGGGACAGTGACTTCTGGTGAGGACAGTGGAGGTTGGGCAGCCCACACTAGGCTCTACACTCTTATATTTGCACCCTCATACTTTTAGCTGAGTGATTTAAAGAGAACACCAAGTTGTATATAATATTCAATGGGAGTCGCCGTCTTCAGATAAACCTGTGCCAAAAGGAAATCTTTAAAAATTATTTCCATCACTCTTATTATTTCTGGGTGGTATTTTTTTGTACAGTTTCCAAAGCAGTGACCCTAACCACAGTGAGGACAGTCATTTGGAACTTTTGCAAATTCCTCACTAGGAGAAAAGTGCAAAGAATTGTTATGTAGGTTTGGTTACAAACTCCTCTTGGGGATAGGAACCAGTGGGTAAACCTCTGGTCAGGCTTTTACTGTGCGTCCTTCAAGGGCTATTCTGTTTGGTATATGTTCCCAGAGTTTGAATGTTGCCCCAGGACAACTGTCTTAAGTTCATTTTGGCATCAGGACAAATGAGAGGATGTTTCCTGTTTGCTTGACTCTTGCCCCAACTTCTTTCTATGTTCTGTTAAGCTCTTGGCTAAATTCTTTCCTCTTGTATTCCACATTTTAACTGATGTTAGGGCACCAAGTGCAAAAATCTGCAAGCAGTTAGCTTTCATGTTTGCGCATTCTGGTCAGAGCATACTGAAGTTAAAGTTCTCATAGCATGGAAAGATCACCCTCTGTATAATGCATTAAACATTTAATAACTGTACTAATAATCCCAAACACTTTTAATGGGCCACATGGGAGCCTTAATGTGGTTTCTAAAAAAAATGTATTTCTTCTCTGTTAACTTGCATCAAATTGAAAGAAATGCTTCGAAGTAACTTTGAGGGACTGGAAGTTTATAAGCCTAGAAACAAGTAGCATCTTCTTAGTTTTTAATGTAGAAAGAGACAATAAAACTAGGGTGAGCATTGACCTAGTACTTTGTGCATTTCTTTGCAGTGTAATACTTTTTGGGTTGAAGAGGAGTATCACCTCCCTGCAGGGTATCTGCAGTTTGTCATGCTAAGCAATTTTGAGTAGGTTTGGCAGCAAAACCATCATCGAAACACGTCTCTCTGACTTCAACATCTTGTTCTTTTATTGTAAATGTGGTCTGTTTGAATTTGACCTTTTAAAAAGTAGTATAGAAAATAGGGTACTTGGTTTTACAAGAAAAAAAGCCAAAAGGTCGATATGTTTTGTATTAAATTGAATTTGTATTTATTTCTGTTTAAGCATTTTTAAAGGGATGTCTGGTAAAGAAGGTGTGTACTCAGAATGATGCAGTTGCTTTGCAGTGCTCAGAAAAAATGATTGAAACAAGGACAAAGTCTAATATAATTACCGGCTTTCCTTTGTTTTGGCTTATTTCGAGTAGTGTTGGCTCCTTGCTGCTAGTCAGAACATGTTGAGTTATCACATGTGGACATTAAGAATGTAGGGACTGATGTTTCTTAAGTACCTGGGAGGAAATGATTTCTTCCTGGGTAAAATTCATGACATAGCATTGCTCATCAGCTCACTAGTCTGATATAATAACTTTTAGAAATTTTAAAACTTTATTTAAAACATTAAGAAATTTGCATAGACTGTATTAACATTTTGTGTGTATTTATATAGGTGGTATCTGAGTACTGATTAGTTCCTTGAGAAAGGTGACATCTTAGAAATATCAGCTTTATTTTGCTGTGTGATCACCTGCAAACACCTTTCTTGTTTCTTGATGCCATTGTTCTCTGTACCACAGTGCTTCTTCCTTTAGCCCGCCTGGGCACACTGTCCCCACACAAGGTAATTATTAGCCTGTTCTTATTCCTTAAGGAGTCCAGATTTTCACTTTAGAGAAAGCAGTAGGCTATGGGCTACTGTAGATACCTAGGATCATGAGTGTACCGAGTAAAGATATATGGCTCTAAAATAAGGCTGATTTCTCTGTGAGGCTTAGAAACTGACTCAGGGGGGCTGTTACAGAAGAGAAATTCCTGATCTTGGGCAGCATTGAGGAGTGAGCATTTTGCCTTCGAAGATGTGTGTTTGTTTGCAAGTGTTCATTTGGGATTGCTTTATAACAAAGTAGATTCAGTGCATTATGGCTCTTCTTCATCCAGACAGTTCTGACAAGGAGCAACTCAAAAGCTCCTCCCATCGAAGGCAGCTATGGTAAGCACCAAGCAGCAGTAAGTATGCTGCCTTGTTTATTAAGAAAGAATGTGCCGGTGTTGGCAAAGAAAATCTCTAAGTGGCTTTTATTCATCTTTCCTTTTAACAGAGTAAAGAGTGTCTGGATAGTTACAGCTTTGTTCTAAAGTGGCCCATAATTTTGTCTGTGTTGTTCATCTTAATGGATTCCCAAGTCCAAATATGGTACTACTTCCCAGAGAAGTATGCTCCATATTTAATTTATTTATTTTGAGGTCAAGATTATCTGTTAGGTCAACCTGTAACTGAAAACCTGATAGACTAATATGTTTGAATAAGCCTGGAAGGAGCCATATATGTCCATCCTGATATTTTAAATTGTCAACTCTCTTTGCATTTGTGAAAACATTCATAAAAATGTATGAAATTATTTCATACCAATCTTTTCTCTCAACTCTATGGCATCATGTGTCACTGGCCGTTTGTTTCCATGTATGCCAACCTGAAGTGACTATGCTGCTGTGGTCCTCACCCTCAATGCTGTGCTTGTGAGCAACAGCCTGGCCCGATGCCAGGTGCTTCAGGCCTGACCAGTGGAAATTAGAATAGGATGGGTGCCTTGATGTCCTTAGTTAATTCACAGTGGAACTGGATGAGAACATACTGTAATGTTTTTATTTGACAAAAATGTCCACAGCAGGAGTGATAGGTGACACAGGGCATTGTCTCAATGGAGGATGAAATGATTTACCATCCTTCAAGCCATTTTCTATGCACATAATTCCTTAAATGCTGTAATAAGCACTTACCATGTTAGAGTTTATTGTTTGTTCTTGGGTAAAAACTCAGTTTACACAATTCTGTTAAGGTCAAAAAATATAATCAGTTCAACATCACCATGTTGGATTGTCTTGGTTACATTTCTGTCAGTGCAGGGACAAAATACTTGATACCCAAAATGAAGGAAGGAAAGGTTTCTTTTTTTTTTTTTATTTATTTAAAAGAGAATAAAACAAAAGGGGGCAGTACAGAGCAGATCAGAAGAGGACAACATAGGCAACACCGTACTTTACATTAAGTCAACTGGACATCAACAGTATCTAACACCATATCTCTTACTCTGGTATAGTTGAGCATAGTTTCAATTACAATAATATCAAACATAACACAATAGAATAAAGCCATGCATATAGTGAAAAAATTACAGGGCTTTCTGAACCGAATAACAGAAAATGATCAATGGGTATTATAATATCTCATTTTTGATAAAAAAGAAAAAAATTTGTTTGAACTATCACACATATTCAAATTCCAATAAGACAC
>PVJX010021063.1:0-32437 GCA_004027295.1 Dolichotis patagonum
ACTAGCTACCCAAAGAATCCAGCTGAGGGCCTGGATTCCAATTACACATTCTGGACCAGGGGAAATGACTACAGCATGGATTTGAGGACCTACTGGACCCACTGTGAGTCAGACCCTTGTTAAAACTCCGCTGATCACCTGACCTCCACAGGTCCCTACTCTTACTGGAGGGCCTCTGAGATGCTTTGGATTCCCTGGCATCAGTGTTAGTTCAGGACTAGTGTCCAGTAGTCTGTGAAATGTCTGATCATTCCCCCTTCCCCAATGTATAGTCACTCAGGCAAAAGACCTTACATCCTGAGCTCCTCTGACAGTCGGGACAGCTGAGTTCACATCAGGAAAGCCAGTGTGACAAGCTTTACCAGGGAAATCAACAGCACAGCTCTTCCCCTCCAGTTCCCTTTTTATGTTGTTGGCAGCAGTCCTCAGGTGGGCCTTCCACACCCAGCACCGCGCTGGTTCAGTTGAGCTCGGTGTTACACGTTCACCATTAATCTACCACATTAAACTACTATGAATTGTGCTTCTATAAGCATGTATCTTTACAGCATGGTGTCTTTAACTCTTTCACAAAGATACCTAGAAGAGGAACAGCTGGAAGACAGTTTTGAGCACTAGATTTTATTATATGAATTTATGGGTGTAGTGTGATAAATTGGTGCATATCCAGTGTTTAATGACCAAGGTATTTTCCTCTCTTTAAATGCAATTTAAATCTTTTTGATGGACACATGTAATCATATATATTTGCTGGGTACAGTATGATAGTACAGTGCACATATACAGTATATACTTATAAGATCAGGGTAATTAATGTGTCTATTGTCTTATAATTTCTTGGTTGTTGGAGGTGTCAACTTCTCTCTTTATGAAATGTATAATGTTAAAGGAGCTGTGCTCAAGACCCTTTCACTCCATAGGAGTTTCTACTTCTTAAAAATCTTACAAACAAAATAAAAAGGGCAGTTTCCTATTGAATTATGAAGCCAGACTTTTCAAGGAGAACTTTGCTTTATGGTTATTAAGAAACTACAACTCCCCAGGAGAATAAGAAATGCATGATGCACCCCTGCCAAGACCCCCACAAGCCTGCAGACTGCAAGCAAGTCCATGTCTGGGGCAGCCCTGCAAGCTCTGTTGGCTGTGGGTGATGTTTATAGGGGTTCATAGAGCTGTGCGCCCACAGAAATGGAAGTTGTGTCTGGGGAGGGACCCAGAACTCACCCTTTGTTTCCATTCCCCGTGAGTTCTCTCAAAGACAGGCATCATCTTCCATGATCTCTGTATCTTCTCACCAGTGCTGTGCCCCAGAAAAGGAGAGGGCAGCCGTTGGGCCCACTGACCCATGTTACCATCACCAGCATCACCAAGAGCAGAAGAGGGAGCTGTGGCCTGAGATGTGGTCCCATGTGAAGAGCACAAGACCATCTCAGTGCCAGGACCAAAACACCTGAAGTAGATGAATGTTTAAAGCCAACCTCTAGTTCACAGGAATTACTAGGGAGACAGAACAAGTTAAATGTCACCACTGGGAAACAATTAGACTAACCTGGAATTGGGACTTCTGACAGGAAAAGGGACCTGGTTCTCTCCAAAATTTTGGTGTTAAAAACCAAGGGAGAGAGGGCTGGGTATATAGCTCACTGGCACAAACACCTGCCTGGCAAGCATGAGGAAGTGAGTTCGATCCTTAGTACAACTCCCCCCTTCCCAAAATCCCAAAAACCAAACAAAAAATAACAGTAACAGCAAGCCCAGGGGAAACAAAGTGCATAGGCTACAGAGTTTCAAAGATGTAGTCAAGTGAACTCTGGAGGTCTGGAATTAGGACTCCAATACACCAAGGTGGAGGGAAAAGAGAAACAAAGGAGGAAAGGGAAAGGGAGAGAAATGAATGAGAGAGGAAAGAAGGAAGGTGAGGGAGAGAAAAACGAGGAAGGAATGACAGAAGGAGGAAGAGAGGTAGGAAAAAAGGTAGAAAAGGAAGGAAGCATGAAAGGAAAGAGAAAAGGAAGCAAAGAAGGAAGGAAGAAAGGAAGAAAGGAAAAGAAAACCATCCAGAGGGACTTGAATATAAGGTTGAACTTAGACGATAGCAATAGAGTACTGTCACGCGTGTTCACTGTAGAAATGGCCCCACGCTTCGGTTAAACAAATGCTCGTGTTTAAAAGCTGAAATTGAGCAGGGAGTGAAAGGACAGGGAGTCAGGGGTTGCATTTTTTAAAAAATTAGATGAAGCTAATGTGGCCAAATCTTGCTAACTGTGCACATGGGTTCATGACAGTAGTCTCTACGTGGCTTTACACAGTTACCCTACTGTAGAGCTTTATGTCTAAAACTTTTCATGATTAAGATTTTAATAAACAAAAAGGACTGAACACAGCAGAAGACTCAGGTTCTTCCTTGACCTTGCAATTCCTCCCTCTCCAGCTGCAGTGAATTCATGGTCCTCTTCTGCCTGAAGCTGTCGTGATCATGCCAACACTGCCTGGTGAATTCTGCTTGCCTGAGCGATAATTCATGCTAGTCTTTAAGGTTACCCTCCATTCGCTTATTGTAAACATTTGCAGTTGGGTGTGAAAATATTGAGAGGAAGATTTTAACTCTCCTGATAGTGATGCTAAGCCCAATGTGTCAGGGCAGGAGGCAGGCGGTAGGGAGAGGAAGGTGGGGTGGCTGGCCGGAAGCAGTCAGGAGGGGAAGGTGGAGGGCCAGGCTGGCTCCGGTGCCCCTGCCGGAGGCCCTTGCTGGCCTCACCAGCCTCGGAGGGGAGAATCAGCAGCAACAGTACGACTGAAGATGGCCAGGAGCTGGTGAGGGGACACTGGTTGGGGATCTAGCTCATCACTGGGAGCTGAGGATGTGAACTCGCTCTGTCAAGCTGAGATGGCACCACGCCCTATACAATGCCACTGTGAAAAGGGGCTGAGGAGACATGAGTGATAATCTCTAGCACGGCATCTATATGACAGCTCTCAGGAGACAGGAAATGATCTGAACTGAGAAAATAAATATTTATCAAGCATCTACTATGTGCCAAGGCTTTGTCACAGGTCGTGGGATCATAAAGACGAATGAAAGAAAGTTGACACGTCCAAGAAGCTCTTACTCCTGCGTGACTTTGGGTGGTAGCAGAATGAGCATGCGTATAGTAGTAAACTAAAAAGCAAACTAGCAGAGCCTGCTGTGGGATCGGCGTGCAGTTCTGCTTTACCTGTTTCTCACTTTCTCTCCACAAGAACACTTCAAGGTGTTCCCTGTGCAGAGGAAGAAACAGGCTCAGAGAAGCTTGCGACACTTGCCAAGGTTCCACAGCCAGCGTGTGTAGCCATAGGATATAAACCCCACAAACCTTCCCACGCTTCCCTCCTCTTTTCCATCTTAGAAGCCAGCTGATGGGAACCCCATCATCTCGTCAGTCACATCCCAGTTGTGACCACACTAGCACCCATCCTGTCCTTTCCTTCCGGTGTCACGGAGACGGTATGCTTCTGGCCATCATGTGGATTCCGGGTCTAGAGCTCCTCTTGGACCTTGCTGTGTGGATTATCTTCTCTCAATTCCTGCATCACCCTGAGGACCTTTCCCACCGAACCCTCCCCATCTCAGGCACACGGCTGCTCTCCCTCATTGGAAAACCCTTCTCCTCCATCCTCTCACTCTCGTTCCCTCTCCACTTCCTTTGCCACCCCTTTGACAGAGGTGTCTGCATTGCAGGCGTGTCCCTTGCTCCCTTGCTTGCATTCCTGTAACCCGGACCCCTCTGCCTTCTGCCACTACTTCTCCATTAAAACCACCTGCAAGAACACAGATGGCCTGTGTTTCTCCACCCACCTTTGTGAATGTTTTATTTCTT
Organism: Dolichotis patagonum; assembly: GCA_004027295.1. Taxonomy (NCBI): domain Eukaryota; kingdom Metazoa; phylum Chordata; class Mammalia; order Rodentia; family Caviidae; genus Dolichotis; species Dolichotis patagonum. The sequence goes on from PVJX010021063.1 coordinate 3,858, forward strand.
TATTGGAAAAATGGTTCTTTCTAAAGTATGCTGCTTAAAGGTTGTTGCTATCTGAGTATTTGAAATAAAAGAGCAATAGACATTGAAAATCATCTTTGTTAAGATATAATTCATATCCCACAAAATTCACCCTTCTGAAGCGCATAAATCAATGGCTTTTAGTATAGTCATAGAATTGTGCAACCAGCAATACAGCCTAGGTTTAGTATATTTTTTACCACCCTAAAACAAACTCTTTACCTATTAGCAATCACTCCCTTCTTCCCTTCTCTGAGACAACCACTGATCTACCTTCTGTCCCTATCAATTTGCCTGCTCTGGATATTTCATATAAATGCAATCATAGCATATTATCTCTTGTAACTGGTTTCTTTCATTTATCACAATGTTTTTAACAATCGTGCACCTTGTAGTGAGTGTCAGCGTTCCTTTCTTGTCTACACTAGGAGAGAAGACCCATTGTATGAACATAGCACATTTTGTTTGTCTAGTCATCTTTTGGATTTTTGACTATTAGCCACTTCTTGCCTATTATAAGTAATGCTGCCCATGAATATTCATGTTTTTGCGTGAACATACGTTTTCATTCTTTGGGGGTATACGTATGTATATAAGAATGGAATTGCTCAGTCACATGGTGACTGTGTTTGAAATTTGAGGAAACACAGGACCATTTTCCTATGCAACACAGCTACACCATTCTAGCGCCGCCAACAGCCTACGTGGGTTTCTGTTTCCTCACCTCCTTTCTAACACCTCCTAATGCCTGTCCTTGGCCTTCAGTTGTCTTTATCTACAGCTTTGCCTGTCTTTAACGGAGTTGGCATTTTTGAAGAATACAGCCCCTCTTCTCTTTGTGTCAATAGAATGGGTTTCATTTTAGTTCCACCTGACATTTCCTCACTGTTCTGCCTGGGAAGAATCCTGCAGAGCTGACGTGCCCTTCTCAGGCTGTCCCTTTACTCAGGATGTCCCTCTATTCAGGTAGGTGATGTCCATTTTGGTCACCCAGTTGTGGTGTTTATTTTTTTTCCACTTTACAATTACCGCCTTTTTTCCTTCCTTACAACTAAAACACAATCTATAGGGAACACTTACAGATGGTTCAACATACTCTGCTCGTCGTCAAGATTTCTCCCCAGATTTAGCCCCCTTTGTGGCGCTTGTCTAATGCTGTCATTACCATCACATTTGCAGGATGTTTTCCAGCTGTAGCCTTCCTGTGCTATTGCTAACTCGTCCTTGGAATTTTGCAATAAATAAGAGCTCTCCCTTCCCCTGAATTTATTTATTTTTTCATTCATTATCAGTGAACACTACTGCATTTCTGCTTTTTAAAAATGATTTCTAATTCACTACTATATTTGACTTGCCCAGTGAGACTTCCTCTAAACTGGTTCCCATGTCCTTGTGGTACATTTCAACCCTTTCTTTCCCTCTCTCTCCCTTTCTTACTTTTAGACATAATAAGATGTTTGGGTTCCTGTGTCTCTATCCTACCTCAACCCTGGAATCATTCATTTTGCTACGGAGTTTGATTTTTTTGGGAGGGGAGGAGTGGTATTAGAGGCCAAGATTTGGGTGCTATGCGTGCTCACTGCTAGTGAGGTGTCTTTTCTTCTTGATTCTTTCAGTAGACAGAGCTGGAAAACGTACATGTATATAAATGTACATGTACATATGTATGTGTGCACTAAACATGACTATTTGCACACACATACAGGTTTTAGGAATCATGAATTTACATGGATTTCTCCATTCTCATCCCCATGGGATTCTTTCTTGACTGCTCCCAATTCTTATTTGCACCTTCCTTCTCCCTAGCAAAATCCTGGACCGCAACAGCACCCTGTGTTCACAGATATCTCAATCCCATTATACAGATACAGCAAGGTCAGAATCACTTCACCTGAGCCCTTGCAATATGAACTTACAAAAGAAAATTTTGCATTATTTACTTACAATTCTTACAATTCACAAAAGTTTTAGTGGCTAACTGTGGTGAGTTTGAAAAATACACAGAGAATGTTGAAAATCTTCATTTGAATCTGTTATCAGCTATAAAGGCAACCTCAGTTCGCAGTGTAGGATGGGGTTTTGGGTTTTCTGAGGTGAGAAGGCAGAGGTAGTTTCCGGAGAGCAGCTTCTCGTTGAAGGCATGCTTGCAAATCCACTGTGTGGTACCAGCGTCCATTTAAATGACCACTTAAGCTCAATGCATTTGAGTGTAGTCTTGCTGGAAATGCCAGTCACTCTTTCTGACACTAGGTTGTCACACAGCTTATGGTACAGGGTCCATCCATCGGCCAAGGAAGCAGCTTCCTGTTTTCTTCGGAGTGGCTGAAATCATCCTGCCTTTCTCTGCCTTCAAGAAAATCAGCAGCTGTATCAATAACTGTCTTAAGCTATGTCCAGCCATCTGGAGATAAGCTCCATGACTACCACACAACTTATTCCCTATTTATTCCATGATTCCCAGTTCACGTATTCTGACTCACTTGGCTTATTGTAAATCTTGCTACATGAATTGGCTTCCAGCCTTGATGCCAGGAATGCTTAGCAACGAAGGAATGATCAGGAGCTCTGGGATAAGAGAGATCCCTACCCCACACAACCGTACCACCCCAAGCTGGATCACCCAGATTTCATCAAGGTCGAATGTTTAGGGACTCCATAAATCCTCTTCCCCACTTTCCCACCTGTGTAATACATCAGTTGAGAGGCAGGCCAGCGAGTCAGCAGGTGAGGACTAAGGTGTCCTTATTCATGGTAAAAGCTAGGTTAGATTGTGTGGTAGACGCTTTGTAGCAAAACTGAGACCTCCTCTGCTGAATGAAAGGATCATTCTCCCAGCTGCAGAGAGTGCTTGGAGATCACCCAGGCTGACAGCTCTCTCCAGAGTTGTTCTGGTGGAGGAAACCGCCTCACCTAAGGTCACACCTTCCAGAGGCAGCCTACATCCTGTGATTCTTCTCACTTGGGGGTATAAAGGTCTGCCTGGCTCCTCTTCATTTGGGACAGGCCTGTGGGGTTGCCAAGGGTTTCATTGGGACCCCACTCCTGTCCAGCCCTTCACCTCTATCCAGTCTGCGCTCCATTCTCCCTTCCATGGGCATGGATTTTCTACACACTGCTCTCTGGGGACCCAACCCAGGATGTGACCAGTCAGAGAAAGCGTCCTAGAGGAGGTTATGTTTGGCTGAGTCTGGGAAACTACAAAGGAGATAGGCAGACGGAGGCTGTGTGATTCATCCAAGAGATCAGCATAAATGAAAGCCCAGGCGACTCCAAGACTCGCTCCCAGCGTTCGCAAACCTTCCCTGTCCCATCTGCACTTGGCACAGAGCTCGACATGATTTTTGCCGAGAGAATTAGTAATGGTGGGTGAGCTTTTTCCATTTATTTAGTGAGTTGTGTTTACAACAAAAGTGCAAGAACAAATCCTATCAAGGAAGTCAAAAACCCTACAGTAAACATATTTCTTTGACATATTTCAAGTTGGTTGCTCAGAAGAATATAGAGCTCTGGGGACACAGGAGTGGCTCTGGAAAGCCATCCCTTGGGGCAGAGAAACTCTCCACACTAGTAAAGGACAAGTGCAGGCAGAGGCTTTCTTAGCTGACCTCCCTTTTTTGCCTAGGAAAACTCTTTCCACTGGAAGAAGGGATTGGGATTCACCATAGGTGGCTGTGTCCTGTGGCTCTATCTGCATGACAGACCCCTGCTGGTTGTGCACCTCCCCCCCGCCAGCTGCCCACAGCCCTCACTGCTTCCCTTCTCCAGAAGCCCAGGCCTCTGTCATTTTGTCTCCTTTGACTCTCATTCTTTGTACTTGGTTCCCATGTTTCTGCACATTAAAAATTTGCACACACACACACACCCCGCCATTAGTCAATTGCCAGTATATTTCATAACATTAATCTGTTAAACTTTCAGAGGGAAAAGAGGGAAGTTGCAAGTTCCCTACACTATTGCCCATTGAGCTCTCTATCTGCCAACCACCTTCCACATGTTTTCTTATTTATTTCTTACGGTGACCCTAAGATGCAGACACTATTGTTATTCTAATTCTGCAGATAAGAGAACTGAGGCTCTGCCAAGTTAAGAAACTTGTGTTTGGGCTTGGAGCCTGTGAGACTCTTTGTCACTAGTACTGCAGACTCCCTGGAGACAAGCGGCCTTGAAGGAGCATGAAGGTGTCGCTGGAACCCACAGGAGGTTGTGACAGGTGGACCAGGTGTCCATGGTGCTTGGGCTCCATAGCTGGTCCTGTCACAGGCAGCTTGAAGCTGGGACATCTAAGACTGGCTCCACCTTTCCAGCTCAGACAGCAGCATGATGTGGCAGCGCCTGGCTGAACAGGGCCAGGGCTCCGAGGCCATAGACAGTCGCCTCTGCTGCAGCAAAGGGAAACTTGATAGACGAGTTTTTCTTGCCTTGGGAAAGAAGGTGCCAGCGTAAGGGCAATGCTTGGAGATCCTGTAGAGATTTTTTTTCCAGGAAACTGAGCATTAAAGAAGGGTGTGGGACTGGTGAGGGGATAGAGGAGGCGTTTTTGTTACAAAAACTCTTTCCTAAGGTGGGATTTTGTGCACATAGGTACCCCAAGTATCTTGGTTCTTTTGCTTATCCATTCAAGCATTCATTTGATGTGTTTCTATTGAATGCCTATTTGCCAGGCACAGTTCAAGACCCTGAGAACAGCAGTGGACAGAACAATCTAGATCTCAGCTCTTATGGGATTCATATGCAGCTGGAGGAGAGGGTTGCCTGGATCCTTGCTGACTTGGGCTCATCCATTTCTTTCTTCTCTTTTCAGCCAAGCCTGGTTGTATAATGTAGGTGACTCCATTGTTTGTCAAAGGATGGTACCTGGGATTCAGCATAGTCATAGTTAAGGACGGGCAGGGTGTGACACTGTCCACTTGCCATGCCCTCAGAACATCCTGGATTCCATATTACTCTCTTGAGTCAAGTGCTAATGCTGAAGCCATTGGTCTGGGCCTTGTGAGAGGTCTCTGCCAAGCCAGCAGAGGTAGAAACAAAGGAGCGGAAGGAGTAACTCCTTTCCTTACATTCAACTGTAAACACTACTTTCACGGTTGCCCATATTTCTATTTTCTTTAAAGAGGTACAAAGTACAATAACAAAACCCTAAGAGAGCGCCATGCTTTAGGCAGTGCAGCACTGGTGCCAGTGAGACATTCAACAGGAGGTACCAAAAGTCTGAAGTGTCTGGCCTTTAAATTCTAAAAGCCTGAGACATCATGGTCCTTTTTGCCCTTTTCTCTTTCCCCTGTTCCTGCTGCAACCTGCCTGGTGATCTTCAGTAAACCTGGCTACTTACTACTTACTACAGAGTATGTGCTCTGCAATTCCTGCCTCGAGGTACTCAAGAGCCTGGATAATGTTTGGCCCATTGACCTGTAACAAAGCCAGACCTCATCCCCCTCTATCTCTCTATTCTGGCACAAATTGTGAAATGAGTCCACATTGCCCTGCCACGTTCGTCAGAAACTACTTCGGTGATCTGTTTTCTAACGTAGCTAGAGACCTGGAAATCTGCTAGGCTGGCACCAGCCATGAGTTGGAATCTCCAGGTCCTGGCCCAGGAAACTGAGCTTGCACCTCTCTAGTCAAGGGCTTCCTATGGTTTAAGTCAGTCTCGGTAAGACATACTTCCGGAAGACAGCTGTGGGGTGGGAAAATCATAGAGAGCAGGCTCTTAATCCAGTTTTGCATCCTTCTAGTTGAGTGATTGGGCGAGTCACTTAACTTCTTGCAAACAGTGTTGTCTCATCTGTAAAGCTGAGATTGTACTCCAGCCCACAATTCCCATGGTGCTGTGAATGCTAAACAGGATAATGTATCAGAGAGGCGTAGGCCTATTGCAAGCACTTAGCAAACACTGGCTAGATACCAAATGCTAAATGGGTACGAAGTGATGTCAAATCAAAGTTAGAGCTATTTTGGCTTAGCATGGAAGAATCAAAGAAAATATAAAGCAACATCCCTGTCCTCAAGGAATTTTCTAGAGATCTGGGTTGTTATCTTGTAGAGATTGTTAGTGATAATATTGAATGCTGAGAATTGTTAACAGTAAGGACATAGGTTAGTGTACAATTGTAAGATTGAGTTTTATTTACATATGCCAAGAGAATTATAATGCTAAAAAAGGAAAACATCAAACAAGCAAGTGAGTGATCTTAAATTCCTATTTCTTGACTGATGGAACACTTAATAGTGTGACATACACAGTTTTCAGGATAAAAGCTTCTGAATAAGGGCATGGGATGTAGAAGCACCTAGCTGTAGTTCGACCTCTTTTTCCTCAGCTGTTAGAGAAGTAAAAAACCCATCCATCCCTTTAGCACGGTGAAAAGCTTCTTTCATTGATTTTTCACTGTACGCACTTAACGAAATAACTTTCCACAAAAAGTCAATCGTAGCTTCCCTATTAAAACACTTGGGACATTAGAAGGAAGCCCAGGGATATCCAGAGTTGTAGAAGATGAAGACTTCATAGGCAATAAGACCAAAATTCACTGGCTGTCATTGTTCCAACCCTGATTCGGGGAAATACCCTGTGCTGTGGACCAGCTGGGAAGGCGTAGCACATGGCCCAGTCCCAAATGTGAAAGATATATGGCAGAATCAGGGGGTGACTGGAAAAGGGAATCTAGAACAGGCAAGAAACTGCCACAAACACTTTAGCTTATGCTAGTAGAGGAGGAACAGGTATGAACACCAGATCCATGGAGTTGTTTTAATTATGTACTATTTTTTTTCCTGCTGGAACTATATTTATCCTTAAATGAACAGTTCTGCAACATGGGTATGGTTTATCATATATTGTGGACTTAGTCATTTAAACAAACCTTTTTGCTGACACACTCCTACAGGCATTGCAAGGGAAGGGCACGAGTGGGCAGGTCCCCTCTTTATGGAAACTGCCTGGTGCCACATAGGCAGACAGTCTGAGCTGTCCTTTAAAGGGTGAATTTGACTGAGGGTCTAGTGTGAGCACTTCTCTCTTGAATGAGGAACACAGTAACTGCTGGAAGAATCTACCATCCTGGTTCAATGCTTGAGTTTCTTCCCAGATTTTCCACAATTGCAAAGGCTGTAGTGGGCCTATTGGTAGAGACTTTGGGATGGAACCCAATCATCCCTGTAGCAACTGGCTGCCTAATTGTTAAAATGCTGCTGAAATTTCTAACAGGTGATTCTGTGGTCATTTTGTTCATGTGGATCAGAAGCATAATATTAACTTCAGGCTGTATATGTGGATGCCTAGAGAAAGCATACTTTATTTTTTTCTACATAAAACCTGTAGGACATAACACTGGGTTACAATAACCTATCCTATACTTTTCTACTGTAAATTTGTACTTTAGCATAGTAGTAGCAGACAGTGTGTCTCATTAGCTATACCTGGGGACAACAGTAAGCAATTTTCATGTTTATCTACTTAGTATGATGAACAGCAAGGTGTGTGTGTGTGTGTGCAAAAGTGTCAAACTAGGATTTTAACCCACATAATTCTTCATCTAACAGGTCTTGCATATATTTATCTGAGCATTACAGGGGGTAAAATACACCTACACCCCTCTTCTGTTCTGTAAACATGTATGTTTCCATAAATGGAATGTGGATGTGACTCACAGTAGCTGTACCTAAAGAAAGCAAAAAGCCATTTGAACATTCACCCACTTGACAGATGAATGGCAAGGTGTGTAGAGGATATCCAAGCAGCAACAGGTGAATTTTACCTATGAAATGCTCATCGCTAATTTCTGTGCATTTAGGATTTATTTCTGAAAAAGTTTTCTTTTGGTTTTTCTGATATAAATAGCCCAATTCAGTATAATGGCACATGAAAAACCAGATTTATAAGTTTTGGGGGAGGTCAAAAGTGAATCATCAGATCACTTATGCATGGATGATAAAGATGATAATGGCTTTGACATTGGCCATGTGAACCAAAGTTCCTGTGACAGTGAAATGAAGCAAGAATTGACCAATACAGACACAGAAAATGCAGACCTCCTTGATTCAAATGACAAAAACCCCAGCAATGTGAGTACATATGTGACTAGTAGAAATGGTACAAGATGGTCACGCAACCAAATGGAATGATCCAATGTTGGAACTAGATCTGAAAATAGTGAAGATTTTGTCAGGTGTGAAACCTGTTGTACAGAACGGCATTACTGTCATTCAACACTGGAAATTATTTGTAACAGATGAAATTCTACAAGATGTCATGAAATACACAAATGCTGAAATACAAGTAAATGTTCTGTATGCACCAATAGCCATACTCAAAAACATGTTTATTATGACACGTGGCTAACTGAAATGAAAGCATTCATAGGTCTTTTGTACTTACCAGGGCTTTCCACTGGTAACTGACAGAATGTAAAAGACTTAAGGAAAAGCAGTGGGTGTGGGTGTGGGTTACAATAACGATGACACTGAGGAGATTTGATTTTCTTCAAAATTGCCTGAGGTTTGATGACAAAACCACCTGCCAAGAAAGAAAAGGAACTGATAATATAACTGCTATTAACTCATAGTTTGAGAGATTTGGGGTAATTGTAAGACAACTTACATACCTTATAAATACCTGACTATTGATGAGCATTTTGCAGCATTTCATGGTCGCTGTAGCTTCAGGCAGTATATTCCCCCTAAACTTTCAAAATATGGCATAAGAATGTATAGTTTTGTAGATGCACAGACTTATTATGCTTTAAATTTAGAAATTTATTCTGGAACTCAGCCACTAGGTCCTTATTCAAACAATAATAAACCAAATGATGTGAACAGACTTGTTGCTTCCACCTCACAAAATAGTCGGAATGCGACATTCAACCATTGATTTACCAGTTTCCAATTGATGTTACATTTGCTAACAGAGTAAAAGTTCACCAGCATAGGACTTCTATGCAGGAACAAAACAGAAATTTCAAATGAAATGTTGCAATTTCCAAATAGAGAATTATATAGTACAATCTTTGGATTTCAAAAAGACATAGCATTGACCTCATCTATACAGCAATGAAAAACAAACTGGTACTGCTGATGTCAACATTGCACCATGATGGAAATATTGATAGGGAAATCTCTACAAAATGGAAGCCTGAGATGGTAACTTCCTGCAACAAAAGGAAAGGTGGGGGAGATGTTGTTGATGAATTATACAGCAATTATGATGTCACTGACAACACAAAGCATTGGCCAATGATTGTATTTTACTTGATCCTAAACATGTGTCATGCAAATAGTTTAATAGTCTACAAAGAAAATAACAAGTGAAAAATATCTTGAAACTTTCATAGATGATTGGGACTGGAACTCATAAGATATCATTTATAGCAGAAGAAAAAATATTTCTGCCCAGGGCACTATGCAAAAAATCATGGAGCACACTGGTGAGCTGGCAGGTGAGTAGGCAGGAACAGCCTCACAAGGACCTACTATGACAGCAGAGAAACAAAACAGATGTCAACTGTGCCCTACAGGAAAGGACAGGAAAAAGAAACCATATGTGCTATCTATCTAAGCCATACTTGGGCATGGAGCATGCAGCTGTCAGGTGTGAAGGTTGCCTTGATGTGACAGTTGAAGCAAAGATTATTTCTGTGGTGGACTTTTGTTTGTGTTTACATTGTAGTTCACATAGGTTTTTGTTTTTGATGTTATTCTTTAGGTTTTTTAAGCAAGTAAACAACTGACGTGAAAATATTGATGTCTATCTTAAGTGCTCATTACAAACATATTCGCTATTTTATTTTACTGATATCTTATTTTCCTGTTAAGTGCACATTGCACAATATAGCGGGAAGCTCCTGACAGAACAGGAAGACAAGAGAGGTGACAGGAATGGCCTGCCACATAGGAAAGGAGAGCTAAGCACACGTGCTGCCGGCGTAATTGAGATGCGGGCATGGAACATGCAGTTGTCATGTGTGAACTCTGCCTGGGGTGTGACAGTTGAAGCAAAGATTATTTTTGTTGTAGAGTTCTATTGGTATTTCACTCTTTTTCATATAGGAATGGTTTCCTGATTTTGCTTTTAGTTTTGTAAGCAAGTCCACAACTGATATGAAAATGCTGGTGTTTATTCTAAACATGCAATGTATAGAAAAGAATTTAATACTTTATTGATATTTGTGCTCCTGTTAATTACGCATTGTGTAATATGATAAGAACTTCATCACAAAACAAGTCTACAAAGATGTCATGTATGTCCTACTAAAAGGCCAGGAAACCAAACCACGTGTGCTGTCAGTGTAAGTGATACCTGTGTATGGAAACTGCTGTTGTCATATGTGAAGTCTGCTTCAGGTGTGATAATTGAAGCAAAGATTGTTTTTATTTTTTTTGTAGAGTTCTACTGAAAATTTTCATGCTTTTTTATAAACAATCAATATTAAAAATTCAATACTTTATGTTTTACTTTTATTTTTTGTATTTTTCCTGCTGAGTACTCATTGTTTAATACAATAAAGCTCATAAATTAAAATTAATAATTTATCACTAGAAACAGTCTAAAGAAAAATGTGGATATTATACCCCCACAATAATGATCTTTATGGCAAAAGTGGTGTTATGCTCCGCAGGCTATATATAGCTTTTCTCCCAAGCCCACACCCAACTAATCAGAAGAGACAATTTAACTGTTCAAATTGATGCTCAATTTAATATTAAACTCAATATTTAGATTAATCTCTTTGTTCCCTGCTGTTCCCTGGCTGGAGGCTAAAGTCTTGGCCCTGACTCTGCCTGCTTCCTGTCCTAGCGCAGGCTCACCTGGCCCAGGATGGGAAGGGGACTGGAAGCGCTCATGGGCCATGTCCTGTAGCGTAGACCCTCATAGCTCAAGAGGGAGCCAAAAGAACCTGGCAAGCCATCTCTCGAGATGGTAGTAGCCTGGGGTGCAAAGCCTGGGGTGCTGCCTAAATTGTGACTGCCAGAGCTAAATTCCACCTTGACAATTCTCTTTATATTCTGTCTGTCACAATCTTCCTGAGGCATTCTATGATGAAAGTCATGGAGTTGGGAAGGTATGAAAGATGAACATTTTTAAAGAATTCAAAATATGAATGACTCTTATCAGACCTGATTCTCCAGAAAGGTCCTTCCCCTGGCACTGTGCAGTGCTATGGGGGTAGAGTGGGGCACCTCCCATGGGAAACATCTGTAGCAGCATTCAGGCTGGATAAATATCAGTCACATTCAAGGGTGGCTATAGCTAGAGCTTGTGATAGAGGGAGGAAAGAGCCCGTCTTAGCTAGATCTTCTCCACTTCCCCTGATCCTAACTTCCTGTAGTTATTTTCATGTATGTAGAGTGTTTGCATTGCTCCTCCTGCTAGGATATCACTGCATGAATGAGACAGCCTCTGCTTCCAAGGCAGTGCACGCAAGGGGCTGCATATTGCCCCTTGATATTCATTAAGCTTCCTGGCATGGTCCCACTGAGGAGCTTGGATTTCTGTAGAGTCTTGATTATAAGACAGTTTACAATTCAGGAGAATAACTTAGTCCTGGCCCACCCTCCAGTTGAGTAGGAAAGAATTTCAGTGGATTGCTGGAAACAGGTCTGTCTGCCAGGGGTATGTTCTATTTCATGTGAATATCTTGGGAATCAACTTCAACCACTGTCCGGGACTTATTTTCCTCACCTGCCCCTTTTCCTCCCTACGTTGTTGTCTTGACTGGGTCAGCAGAATACTACGTCTGGAAGCAAGAGCACTCACAACTGCAAAACTATAAGGAGAGATGAAACCCAACAGCTCAATAAAAGTTTTCTGAAATTGCTCATTTAATACCTATTACTGAGCATCTAGTGTGTGCTGGGCTCTAGGCTCAGCACTGAAGACAATGGTGTCCAGGGGCAACCTTTGTGCCCTTAAGGAGCTTGTGTACTAGTGCGGAAGCATACAACCATGTGTCAGCCGTGGTTAAGAGATTTGCACAAAATATGTAATTACAAGTGATGATATACACTGAGAAAGAAAATACAGGGTACAATGAATGGGAAGAGCTGACTGAGCTCAAGGTAGGAAGAGGATAGAAAAATCTGACTAAGGAGAATGAATTTTTAGCAGAGATTGAGAGGATAAGGTCTTGAATAGGAACAAGTGGGCTGGGGAAGGAATGGTGAGTTTGGGACGGGTTATACATAAGACCTGAAGCAAGATGAGTATGGCGACTTTCAGGGATCAAATGAATACCAGTGTTATGGGTTGAACTGTGTCCTCCAAAAAAGATATATTGAAATCATAACCCCCTGGATCTTAGAATATGACAGCATCAGTCTTTCTTCCATTACTATAATAAAATATCCAAGACTGGGTACATTTCAAAGAAAGTTTATTATTTCACAATGCTGAAGACTTAAGAGCATGGTACTGGCACCAACTTGGCTCTGGTAAGGACCTCGTTTAGGAGATATCACAGAGGCAGGATGTGGGTGGCAAGAGAAAGAGAGAGAGAGAGAGAGAGAGAGAGAGAGAGAGAGAGAGAGAGAGAGAGAGAGATTTGGTAAACAGGAAACTGGAGAGAAGTGGAGAGAGACCACTAATGACCTGCCTCTATGCCTCACCTTTTAAAGCTCTCACTACCTCTCAACACCATGACAGTAAGAATCAAGCTTGCAATATACAAAACTTTAAAGAACACACTCAAACCACAGCCCTGAACTTCATTGCCAATAAGGCCATGTAAAATGTGATTAACTAATGTAGCACCCTGGAGTAGGATGGACCTCTAATCTAATATGACTGCTGATGTCATTAGAAGAAAGTCATGTGAACACAGAAATACAGAGAGTGGCATGTGATGATGGAAGATAGAAGCCATGCACCTACAAGCTGGGGAATGCCAAAGACTGGCCAGTAAATCATGAAACACTGGAAGGCCACCAAGAAGGGTCTCCCACAGGTTTCAGAGGAAGTTCAGCTTTGCAGCACTTTAGTTACCAATCCTCAGCCTCCAGAACTGTGAGACAATGAATTTCTGTCATTTTTGCCACTTAGTTTATGAACCCTGGGCATCTAATAGGGTCCATGTGACTGACTGAGGTAGGAAGGGAAGGATGGGAAGAGGCATCTTGCCCATGTTTAAGGCTTTGTTGTTTAACTTTGAAACAGCTGGGCAGCACTGAGGCTTGGAAGCAAGGAACTAACTGTTTCACTAGAGTGGAGGAAAGATCACCATAGCTGCAGTAGGCAGGAAAGATGGAGGTGGATGGGAGGTGGTGCTGTTTGGGATCCCAGGTACAGGCACTAGGTAGACCCTTCGCTGATGATGCCTCAGCCAGCCTCCTGGTTGCCAGGTAGGCCTGACAGTCAAATTTGTACCACAACTGGCTGATGTGACCAGGTTTTTACGTTCCCATTATGCCACGTGGTAGGGGATAACCCAAGGAGGGTGTGACCCCGGGGAGGTGTCGGCTGCAGCTGGGAGGGCGTGCAGGCGTTAGCAGTTGGAGACTGATCTCTTTCCTCTCCATAATTGGGCACTGGGTCTTTTCTTTGAGGGGGATCTATCCTGGCAGCACATGTGATAGCAAGAACCCCCATTTCCAAATACTCCAGGCAAAATGAGGGTGGCTTGAGCCAGTGTATGGCAGCGGAGACTGAGAAATGTGGGCTGATGCAGGGGCGGGTTAGCAGTTGAGAGATGATGAATTGGAAGCGATGAGGGTGCCGAAGGAAAAGGGGCATCAAGAATGGCTCCCTGGTTTCTATTTTGCCTGGTGGCATTTGTGGTATTTCTATTCACTGAGTTAAAGAACAAATATGAGAAAGTAGATCATGAGTTTGCTCTTAGTCCTGAATTATTAAACAAAGTGAATATACTGGGGAGTAAAAATTTGGATAAAAATACATGTGTGCAAACATGCACACACATTTGAGTCCAAGAAGAGTGCTGTGTGCTTGCATCTCACTCTGAGAAACACCGATTATTACTACCGTATCATTCCAGATTTTACCTTCTTTCGCTGTAACTCGAACCAGGCTCCTTAACTTAGATAACAAACACGTAGAAAAGTTTGAATAGAAAGATGTGCAAAGGAACCCAGCACATCTGAGAGCAAGAACAGGCCCACACAATGCACAGGAAATGATTAACCAGCACCCTAGCCAGCCACACCACCTGAGATGGTATCAGTGGCTAATAAGGCATTGAAGTCGCCCCAGAGGTGATGGTGGTTAAGTCTGGAAGGTGGGAAGAACTGTGAGATGGAAGACTGGAGGTTAATTTAACACCTGGAAAGTTTTCACTGGAAAACAACTTTGCTACACAGAGTCTACCAACAAGCCCTAGCAGATCTGTTGATCTAATCTAAGCTCATCAGCTGAATTTGGGTCCTTATAATTAGGTCTCATTCTGCTTTCTGTGTCCCCCTCTTGGGCTGATCGTTCCATGGATGTGTTCACTACCTTTGCCTCAGTGAAGCCACACTTTGAAGTCAATCCTAATGAAAATACCAACAACAGAAAGACGCTTGGGCAAATGTTTGTTAGCATAGTTCTTGTGACAGTGATAAATGAGAGAACTCCCTCCATGTCAGGAATGTACACGCACATTGTGAAGAATATAAACGCTGATCGGTTTGAAAACCATGCTACAACATGGAAAAATGCTAGAATATTCCTTTTATTAAACAGCCACCATGTGGAGCTATGTGCCACATTTAAATGCAGAATATGCTAAGATACAGAGGCTGAACCATGGAGATGGTAAGTTACACAGGAAGTCACACAGGAAGAGAGAGCTGGGATTCAAAAGCCCAGCCATCTATTCACACATCCAATCAAGAGACGTTTATTGAGTCCTTACTATGTGCCAAGTACTGTGCTAAGCCATACTCTTTCAATGATATTATACCCTCTGAAAAGAAAAAAAAACATGTTTTCATACTGTGATACAACTTCCTATCAGATAATTACAAGAAGAGCAAGATTAAGATGTTTTAGGTGTTTCTTAGCATTTTTAGAAATTCAACATTCTCTATTCACCCTGTTTAAGATTCATTAAAATGCCCTTCTCTGTTTCCTGCAGCTCCAACTGGTCTCCCCCTTTGCTAACTATCTTTACCATGTGGGTCACATCTGAATACCCTGTAAAGTACTGATAGCCAGCACTCCTGATATCCGAAGTACTGATATCCACTCCTCCGTTAGTTTACACTTTCTTGCATAGTACAAACACACACACACACACACACACACACAATTCCACTAAAATTGTAATTCCTCTATTGAGAGAGTTGCTGATGCTGAGACTTCTCTTAGTGATATATTTTACAGTGCTATTACTATATTCAAAGTAGAAAATTTACATCTTCTTTGCATTTTTAAACTCAGCAGCTTTAAGCTCATGAAGACATGAATATTGGCAGTTTAAAAACATTTCATTTAATTATTCCATAGTCCCTGAATATTTGTATGAGTAATAATTACCTTGGTTATGCTGTAATAACAAATAGCCCCAAACTCTCAAGGTCTTCAAATAGCAAAGGCTTAAATTTTACCAAATGAAAGACTCTGTACTGAGGACTCTAGAAGGCAACTATTTATTGTACTAGTGGGCTGCTGGGAATCTCAGTTCCAAATCATCAGCACCGAGGCAGTTTTGGGTTCATTTTAAATACAGTTTGCAAGCAGGAAGTACTAGGCATTACATGATTGGTTACATGGACTGAATTAAGTCATATTGTCAGGTAAACTAACTCTAAATACTTTTGCTTAAAAGAAGTTGTTTATCATAACATAGGAACATCCTGGAGACAAGGGGAGGGGGTTCAAGCAAAGCAAGCAGAGTGAAAAAGGATCTTTGGCAGGGTTACTTTGCTCCAACCAAAGTCCGTGAGACCAGTTAGAAGCAATATATTTTCTTAATTAAGGGGGACATAAGCTGAGAATAGTCAAGTTGGCCCTGTGTGTTAACAGAAGAAAAACATCTGGACTCAGACAGTCAAGGCTGACTGAAGTTAGTAAGTCAGTTATGTGACAAGCAGCAAGAGCATGGTCACAGCAAGAGCTCTTATTGATATCTAGTGATTACTATGAAATACCTAAAGGCTGCTATTCTGTAACTGTGCCTTTACTAATGATATAATTGCACCCTAACAGTGTCATGGAAGAGCCAGAATTGGAACTGAAGTCACTCTATCAGGGATCTATCCTCCTTCTGCTCAATCTCACTGCATCTGCTTTCCAGAAAGAATTCCCTACATGTTCTTCAGGTTCTGAGCAATTATTCTAAGCAGGTCTTGTAGCTTTCTGGTCTTTATGCTCTGACCCAGTTCAGGTATAAACTTTCTGGAGGTCATGACTATTTGCTTTTCCATTAATCTAGTCATCATTCATTTCTTCTTACAAAAAAACCCTACTATAGTTCCTTTAATATAGATGCTTTTAGTATCACCAACATGAAAAATATATATTCCTAGGCTTTCAGGTTTTCATTTTCTAGTAGAATAGCCAGTAAAAATAGAAAATAATTCCCTAAGTCTTTTAATAAGCACTGTCATAAAGATTTCTGCCACTGGTCTTGGAGACTCAAATTAGGATGATTGAAATGGCTCAGATGAGAGTAACCATCCCTAGAAGTAATCAGAAATAAAAAACTTCAGACAAATTCAGCTAAGATTCCTGAGACTGGTAAACATGGATTTTTTAAAAAGATAAGAAACTTGAAAGATAAGCAACTGCACTGTATAATAGTGGGTGGGAGAGGATTGTTAACAGAAGGCAGGTGATTTGAAGGAGACTTCAAAAGGGGAAGTACTACTGATTTTACTCTATTGTGTGAGATGTCCTACTGATATCCGAAGTACTGATATCCACTTCTCCATTAGTTTACACTTAATTGCATAGTACAAACACACACACACACACACACACACACACACACGCACACAATTCCACTAAAATTGTAACTCCTCTATTGAGAGAGTTAAAAGAGAGAGTATTGAGAGAGTAGTCATTTCAACAGTCCTAGGGAGAGCCTGGGCAAACTGAAATTCTAAGAGACTGATTCATTTGCCCAGCTCCCAGAACAAGGGACTGGCCACACTGAGATTTCATCTCAAGGCTGTCTTCTCAAAGCCCAGTGCCCACTGGTGTTCCATGCTGCCACCTGTAGCTCAAGTGCCCCATGAGGGCAACGAGCCCTGAAGCTCACTGCTCATAGACAAGAACAGAGGCTGGCAAGGTGGTGCTTCCAGGGGAAGACTTTAATCTCGAGTTCTCCGGCTGCCATCTGGCACGGTTTGAAATTAAGATTTCATCTATATTATTGCCTTTCAAGTGCTGCTTTAGATCTCTGAAGATAAGCATCACAGACAAATTTATGACTATCCATTTACTAGTCAGTCTTTTGAAATTTCTGAGTCTAGGGATGAACACACTGGATGGTGTGCCCCTTTCAGGCCCCACCCCACCCTGCTCTTAGCCCGCAGGCCACAGGGAGAGGTGCCACATCAAGTTTTCAACAGGATGACAGAGTAGTTAGTCTTGCTAGAGTTTTTTTTTTTCAGTTAACTTAGCCATAACTCCACTCAACTTTGAGTTTCTGTACATCAGTACATAAGTGTTATACTTTAAAAAAAATTTCTTAGGCTTCCAAATGAGTCAAGCGGTCTTTTTTTAAAAAAAATTAAACATAGCCATATTATTAATGTGACCTTGATCAATGAAGAGCACTGTGATCCTTTTGTCACCTATAGGTAATTCCTAAGGAATCATTCTATACAAGACACATTGTAGAGAAAAGGGGAAAAATGGAGGAGACCCCATTTCTGAGCAAGATGGATGTATTAGTATTGCACACACTCTCCTACTTGAAACAGCAAAGAAAAGACAAAGTGTATAAAAGCCTTGTATTGAAGACACTGAGATCAGGCAGTGAAAGGTAGTCATTCCTGAGACATGAACAGCAAATAAGGTGATCTCAGTGACTACCAAATTTCACTGCCTTGAAATTCCAAAGCCACATTTCCCAGGTCACATTATAGGAATCCAAAGTTGAGAAGATGGAGCAGAGAGAATGAGGAGACAAAAACACTAGAGTATGCAGGATGGGGGAAGTTATCAAAACAAATTTGCAGAGAGAAAAGTCCTGAGACCTGCATTGTCATGATTTTAGCAGGGAATGACCCACACATTTGTGTGAGGAAACTACCCAAATCTTGGTTAAGGAGCCATCCAAAGAGTTTAGAGAAATAGTTCTTGATGTACACAAAGGGCCACAAATTCTTGTCTGGTTCCCACAATTACACAGAGAAAATGCACACATCCTGGGTAATTAACAGAATACTTTTATTCACAAGATACACTTTTTACTTACAAGAATACTTTTATTTGCAAGATCATTTGCCTCAATAGTGGTGAATAATTATCCCTGATTGAATGTTGCTCTGAATTCTTCTAATGAATCATAAGACCTGAAATTATTACTGTTTCCAAGTAACTTAACTAGGATATGGCATAAGAATGCTCATGGGAAAATAAAAATTTTTCATTTGTAGCATGATAAAATTAATAATATCTAGCATTCAATTATAAATTCCAGAAATGTAAAGAAATAAGAAAATAAGACACATAATGAGGCAAAAAGGCAAACAGCTAAACCAACAGAGAACAAACACAGCTGTTGGGACTAGAGAAAAAAATTAGTATAACTGTATTTTATGCATTTGAAATTTCTAAGGAAACATGGAATATATAAAAAGAATCAAGTCAAACTTCTAGATATGAAAACTACAAAGAATGGAATGGAAAATACACTAGATGAGTAATAGCAAGTAGAGATTGTAGAAGAAAAGTTCAATAACGATGAATATATAACAAAATAGAAGAGAAAATACAAAAATAGAAAAGATCATCAGTAATTTGTGGAACTTGAAGAGAGTTAATAAGAATCTGGCTGGATTAAGAAGGAAAAAGAATGTCTATATCTATAAAAATGTTATTAAAAGGGCTAGGAATATAGCTCAGTGGCACAAGTGTCTACCTAGCAAATGCAAAGTCCCGAGTTCAATTCCTGGTAATTCCCCCAAAACGCTAGTAAAATAGTATCATGAGCATTTCTATACTTGCAAGTTTGTACCAAAAGTTGCAGCCAGGGTCTTGAGCCAAGAAAAAGGTAGGCATTCAGATTGGAAAGGAAGAAGGAAAAGTCATTTTTTTTTTTTGCAGGTGACATGTTTAGTTATGTAGAATATCTGAGCCTATGAAAAAATGCACTAGATCAAATAAGTAACTTTTGGCAAGATTGCTAGGGACAAGATCACTGTTTAAAAATTAGTTGTTTTTCTATTTGCAATGAGCAACCCAAAATTAAGATAAAAATGTTAGTATTTGTAATTACACAAAAAGTTATGAGGTGCTTAATAATAAATATGACAAAAGATGTTTAAGATCTATAAACCAAGAAATAGAAAATGATCCAGAAAAGTTAAATAAACTAATGGAGAGATATATTCTGTTCATATACTAGAATATTCAAAAGTATGCCAAGCTTTTTAAGTAAAAATGGACAAGCTAATTCTAAAACTTATATGGAGATGCAAAGGGCCTAGAATAGTCAAAGCAACTTTGAGAAGGATTAAGATTAGAGTACCAATAATGTTACCTGATTTTAAGATTTATTATATAATCACTATAATGAAAATGTTATATTGACACAAAGATGTCACATAAACAGAACACAGTAGAAAGCACATAAGTAGACACACATATATCCATGACAAGTTTCTGTTAAAGATGCAAAGGAAATTCAGCAGACAATGGATTCATTTTTTTAAGAAATGGTACTTAAACAATTAAATATCCACATGCAAAAAAATTGAATTTCTATCCATCCTTTGCATCACATACAAAAATGAATGCAATTTGGTTATAGATTGTATGACCTAAATCTATTAAACTGCAAGGAGAAAGCATAGGAAAACATTCTCTGTGACCTTTTGCTAAACTGGGCTTGATTCAATTTAAAAAGTTCTTTTATGTAAAATTCTGTAAGAGAAAGAAAAGAAATAGGCTGGGAGAAAATATTTGCAAAAAGAAATGCACACATGCATAAGTGATAAGATATTTATATTTAGAATTCTTCAACCCATTTTGTAAAGAAAACAACCCATTTTGTAAAGGTGAAGACTAGAACAGACCAAAAAAAAAAATACATGTAGATGACAAATAAGCTCATGAAATGATCTGGAAACCTTTGGAAAATGCAAATTAAAGCCACAGTGAGAGAACAACACACATTTATTAACTGACTTAAAACACAAACACAAAACTGTCCTCCCTAATGCTGGTGAGGATAAGCAAAAACTGGAACTCTCACATAATTGAGAATGTAAAATGAACAAACTTTTTGGAAAATAATTTTGCAGGTTTTTATAAAGGAAATAAACATCTGTGTGATCCAGGCATTCCACTACTAGGTCCTTCTACATGAGAAATAAACACATATATTCATCTAAAAATTTACGTATGGGGCCAGGGGTTTAGCTCAGTGGCCTAAGTGCCTGCTTGGCAAATGCGAGGTCCTCAATTCAATCACCAGTACCAAAAAAAAAAAAAAAACAAAACCAACCAAACAAACCAACAAAAAACCATAATAAAAATTTACGTGCAAATGTTTGTACCACTTTTATTTATAATATTCCTAGCAGGAAATAGGTCAAAACCCCACTGATAGGTAAACAGATAAACAAATTGTGGTATATGCATATGATGAAATATTTTTGCTTAACTACTCAAAAAGGAATGAGTCTCACACATAGATGAGCCAGTGTGCACATCTGTAACCTTAGCACTCTGGGAGGCATCGCCAAGTTCAAGTACGGCCTAGGCAATTCAATAAGACCTTATTTCAAAATACAAAATAAAATAGGGTTTGGGATGCAGCTTGGTGTGAAGGTCTTGGGTTCAATTCCGACAACAATATAATAACCTTAGGTAATGCTCAAAATAATGATATTCAGTGAAAAGTGCTAGGCAATAAAAGAGTACATATGCTTATATGATACTTATATAAAATTATAGAAAATACAAGTTATTCTTTAGTGATGGAAAACTTATGCAGTGCTTGCCTGGCAATGGAGGAGGAAGGTGTGTGGAGAAAGGCTGGAGGAAGAGATTACAAAAGGGCAAAATGAAACTAACTTCTAGGCATAATATATTTTTATTATCTTGACTGTATGATGGTTTCACAGGTATACATTTGTGTGGAAACTTATGCACATGGAATATGTGTAATTTATTGTATAACGTATGTCAATTATACTTCATAAAGCCATTCTGAAACAGTGGAGAGAAGGAGTCCTGTGGATGGTTTCACTGATGCTTCCTGCGCACATTTGTAGCCTTAGTTGTCCAGCCTACCATTAGGCAGTTGGTGGGAACAGATAAAGAAGACTTCAGCCAGGCACGTACAAGCCAGTGTTGGTCAAAGGGACCATGGAAAACAGAAGATGCACACTCACGAAGCAATGTGTAATTATCTAAAGTACTACACAGATCATCTGGAAAGGGCCGAGGCAGCACTTTGTTTTCACATTTGAGATTAAGATTTATTCTCCTATGGAATTGTGAAATTGCTGCTATTTCTCGACAGCCAACATAGTGTGGAATTGTTCTAGCTTATGTAAGAAAGGAGCATCATTCTTGGGGTGTTTATTCAGGGACAATGTCTCACTATGCTGCCCAGGCTGGCCTTAAACTCCTGGCCTCAAACGACTCTCCTGCCTCAGATCCAAGTAGCTGGAGACACAGATATGCACAGCTGCATCCGGCTAGGAGGCACCGTTCTTTTGCTAAGTGGCACTGGGAACTGTAACTTTCATGTATTTGTTTTACCAACTTATTGACCATCTGCTATTGGTCTGTTCCTGCCAAAGTAGCTGGCATTGGAGTGAGGAGGATAAGCCAGGGTTCCTTCATCTTCAGCGCTCGCAGTGTCAATATTCTCAATTTTTTGCAAATTACAACTCACTCGGGACCCTGCAGACTGCCTGGGCTTCAGGTATGGTGTATGGAGGAGACTAGTGCAGTGTTTTTCCGACTGTAAACCACAGACTGTAAGTGGGTTATAAAATCAATATAATGGATTGACATCAGCATTTTATTTATTTATTTATTGATTGTCTTTTCGAGACAAGGTCTCACTATGCAGGTCAGGCTGGCCTTGAGCTCACTCTGTAGCCCAAGCTGGTCTCAAACTTGTAACAACTCCCTTTGCCTCAGCCTCCCGAGTGCTGGGATTACAGGTGTGAGCCACTATGCCCAGCTCTGACATCAGCATTTTAATAGCTATTTTTATCATGCGTGTGTATATATGGGTACTGAATTGGGATGTAAAATGTATTTCCTACTGTAGATTATGATAAAAATGTTTTAGTAATACAGGCTAAGTGAATCCTTCATTTCTTCAGCTCTATTTTTCTAAAGATTTCTGATAATGAGTGCCTCCTTCCAAATCACCAGGGATTATATTTGAAACTGTTATTTCCTTCATGATCAGATCCCGTTTCCCTAAGTTAGTTTGCAATGGCAAACAGAAGCAGTGAAGCGACACCCAGGATTTGCAGGCAGATTTATTTACATGGACGGGCACTGATTAGGGTCATTCCCAGAACACCCAGGTCCTGATCTCTGGTGGTCTAGGGCATATGTGTGATATTCAAGAAGGACGTACAGCAGCAGAATGGCTTGTCTACTGGGGACAGTGTGTGTCATAGTGACTAGCTATGCATCACAGCTGTTTCTAAGAGACAGAAGCAACTAGAACTGGAATAGGAACAATTACCTGGACAACTAACAAACTACAGTATGCCAGCTGGGGTAGGGAGCATCTTCTGTTACAAGCTAGTGTTTTAGTTTATATCTAAATATCCCTCAAAGTCTGCTGCACTCAGAGGCAAGGGATGTTGGGAGGTGACTAAGTCACTGGGACATGATATTCATAAATGGATGAGTCCACTGATGAGTTTATAGCCAAATGTGATGTTGGGAAGTGAAACCGGGTCAGCACAGGGGGATCACAGAGGGGATTGGCCTGGAAAGGTCTCTCTCCGTCTTTCCTTCACTCTCTGCTTCCCACGATCATGCCGTGAGCTGCTTCTCCACTGTGTGCTCCTCTGCCATACTGCCCTGCCCTGGAGCCAGCTGACTACGAAATCTCTACAAATGGTGAGCCAAAATAAACCTGTCCTCCTTTAAGTTTTAGGTGTCAGATATTGTGTCCCAAGGACAACTCTTAGCGTTATTCAGTATTTCTACTGCAATTTAGCAATATGATCTTCCTTCCTTTCTTTTTAAAAATGTTTTATAGTACTAGGGATTGAACCCAGGACCTTCACACTAAACTGCACCCCCTCTTTTATTTTTCGTGTTTTACATAGGGTTTCCCTTGGTTTCCCAGGCTGGGTGCAAACTGGCAGTCTTCTTGTATCAGCTTCCCAGAGTGCTGGGATTCCAGGTGTGTGCCACCATGTTTGGCCACAATACAGTGGTGCCGTGGTCCACAAACTTAGTTGCTCCATGAACCATGGCCATGGTTGTGTTTGTGGAGTTAATGTGGAGTTAATGAATGGAAGTAAAATTTTGCAGAACATGTCTGTTCTTGAACCAAACTGCTCCCAAACAGAAGTGTTTGTAAACTGAGACAATATTGTACAATCTTTTAATGGTAATTTTTTGTGTCTTATTTGTCTTTTTAAAAAAAATCTCTTGAACCTAACTAGAACTGGCCAAAGAAGGTTTTCAGTGAAGGCAGCTGTAGTTTTTAGTCTTTGGTTCAAGACCTCACATGTGTATCAAGAGCTTACTATATGCAGGACAGGTGCCTTCTACTATGTTCACTATGCCAGGTGCTATGAATATGAACATCTGGGCTGACCTCTATGTGCAGCTCATCACTGGTACTTTCCAAACATTCAGAGGCTCTGTGCAGAGAGAGGAAGTCCAGGGAGCTTCGAGGGGCCCAGCACAGCAGATGTGCAGCCACGTCTTTATGCTGCAGATACACTCGGGTAGAGATGCTGCAGCTTCTACTGTGAAACTGAACAACTGGGAAATGTCTGTTTCACAGGTAAAAGGGCCTCCTTGCCACCCACACAATACAACTGCATCCTTACTCTTAGTCTGGCTGGAGGGGAGACTGGATGTGATTCTCTTAACTCCCTGATCCTCCTGAATCTCATCTGGACTTTGTTTCCATGAAGACCCTAAAAACAGTCCCCTCTGGAAGCAAATACGCCACTTACAAGAGACAGAGTAAGATAATCAGTCACTCTCAGTAGCTGGGGTAGGGAAAAATAATGCCCTTTTCATCAGAAAGGAAGCTCAGTGTGGGAAGCGACGGACCTCCAGGCTAGGCAGGGGACAGCAGAGGCAGCTGAGAAACACCCGCTACCCACGCTGTACAGCGTTTCAGGAAAAGGTGCTGGTGTTGCAGAAAAACCAGCATCAGACCAAACAGAAGACCCTTTGCACCAAGCAATCTAGAAGGTAACTTTATTGATTTTAGGTCAGCTGGTTGGGGGACTGTAACAGAGTCCAAAGCTAGCAAGAAGCCAGCTTTGAGTCCAATTTAAATACAGTTTACAAACAGGAAGTGCGAGGCAAATGGCAGGTTATTACATGATTGGTTACATGAATTAAGTCACATATTGTCAGGCAAGTTAACTCTGGATAGATTTACTTAAAAATGAACTGTTTACCACAATATCCTTAGGATGAGGCGGGAGGTTTAAGCAGAGCAAGCAAAGTTAAAAGTGTCCTTGACTGAGTCACTTTGTTCCCATCAAAGTCCTTAAAGCAAGTTAGAAGCAATATATTCTTTTAACTTAGGGAAACACAAGCTGGGAATAGTCAAATTAGCCCAGCACATTATCAGAAGAAAAGCAGCTGGACTCACACAGTCAAGGCTAACTGAATTTAGCAGGGCTTACGTGACAGGCAGCAGGAGCATAGGCAGAGGGCACTCTTTGGTTTAGATGTCCATAAGTTTGTTATTTTATAACCATGCTGTCTTAGTTACTTTTTATTCATTGCTGAGACAAAATACCTGATGCTCAAAGTTGGGAAAGGAAAGGTTTATTTCTTACAGTTTTTGGAGGTTTCAGTCCATACTCAATTGGCTCCAAGGCAGGGTGGCATGGCCGGGCTGCACTTCGCGGCGGCTGCAAACAGCAAGCTGGAAACTGGCAATGGAGAGACACACCTTCTTCCTGCCATTACATCACATCCTGGCTCCACCCCCTAGGAGGGTGTAGCACTCACACCCCCAATCCAAGCACTAGACAATGAACCAGTCACAAATGTACAATGCAAATACATGAGGCCTGGGGGCCACCGACATAAACCATGACATTCCACCCCTGGCCCCCAGAGACTCATGTATTACCTTTATATAAAAGACATTTAGTCCATCTCCAAAAGTTACAAATGGGGGAATATAAAGTATTGGAAACAGAGCAAGTCCAACATCCAGCAGGGCGAACATTAAGTCCTAGAGTTCCATGCTCAGCATTTGAAGCAATCTGGTTGCAAGCTCCAAAAGGCTTGGGTGATTCCACCCCCACGGCACTTCCAGGGATTTCAGCTCCCACAGCTTTTCTCTTAAACCTTCTCTGCTCAGTTTTTGCAGCTTTCCTTGGATGATCCATGTTCTTGGCTTTTCCAAACTTCTGGGGTCTCCACTGCACCTTTAGCTTCACACTTACATCTTTACATATTGCCCTCTCAGGGGCACACTGCTTGGCCTCCCAGGCCCTTTGCAAGCAAGGTGGAAGCCTTCTTACCCTCAGAATTTGTGCATTTTCCTTGCACCTAAAATCAGCACCATGTGGATGCTGCCAAGGCTTGCTGCCAGCTGGAGCAGTAGCCAGGCTTTTCTCTCTCTTGGCTGTAGGGGTCAATTGCCTAGATTGCTGGGCTCTGTTTACCTGATTGTGAAGAAAAGCTTTTCTATGTTGCTGCCATTCTGGAACCTCATGTGGCTGCTGCCATTCTGGAACCTCATGTGGCCTCCCATGCCATTCTGGAGCATAGTGCTCTGAAGCTTTCTCATCTGAGAAAATTCTTTCACTTTTGCAGTTTTGGGGCTGCAAAGGGTGGAGACCCGCTGCTTTCTGAGATGACCGGTGGCCATCTTTCTTATCTCTCTGTTTCTTCTCAGCAATCAAAGTCTCAACACTATCTTTACAATCCACAGCTTTACTGGAGTTTTCCTTCTGGCCAAACTCACAGTGTTTTAAATTATCGTGCTGGGCTCTTTGTTCTTGATTTGCAACATAGATCTGGCTAAAAGCCCCCAACAATAGCCATGCCACAGCCTCAATATTTGACTGTCCTGAAATTTCCTTTGACAGATTAATCAGTCCATTACCCCTAATCTCAGTCTCAGGCAAAGTCTCTGGGCATGAGCAAAATGCAGATAAACTTTCTTCCAAGCCATAACACATCATATGAAGTCCAACAACCAATACAGTCCTTCTTCCCAGCAGAAACTTCCCTAGCCTGGTCTTTACCATCAGGCTTTCTATCAGCCTTCTGGTCTCCTGAGCTCTGACCAGAATCTCCTCTACAGAACAACCTAAGTTGCTCCAGCTCTGTGCATCCAGGCGACATGTCCGAACCTTTCCAAACTCTGCCCACAAGCCATTTCCAAAGCCTTTCAAAAAACATGGTCAGGTATAGTCACAGCAATGACCCCACTCCTTGGTACCACATTCTGTCTTAGTTACTTTTTATTCATCACTGAGACAAAATACCTGATGCCCAAATTGGGAAAGGAAAGGTTTATTTCTTAAAGTTTTTGGAGGTTTCAGTCCATATTCAGTTGGCTCCAAGGCAGGGTGGCATGGCAGGGCCACAGTTCATGGTGGCTGCAAACAGCAAGGCGGAAACTGGCAAGAGAGAGAGACACACCTTCTTCCTGCCATTACATCACATCCTGGCTCCACCCCCTAGGAGGGTGTAGCACTGACACCACCAATCCAAGCACTAGACAATGAACCAGTCACAAATGTACAATGCAAATACATGAGGCCTGGGGGCCACCGACATAAACCATGACACATGCCTTTACTGTTTACATAATTGTGGCCTTGCATTTATATAGAATGGTGTCCTTACAGTGATGGGGGATGCTGGAAGCTAACAGTTTGCTCCTGAGAAACTGAAGTTCCAGGGTGGAGGAGGTGACAAGAGTGGGCACTGTCATTGCCAGTGAATGCTGCACGAGAGAACTTGACTAAGAAAGGAACTTGACTTTCAGGAGTCCCTCACCCCCAGAAAGATCATCCACAACCCCATCCTGACAATAGGACTCCTAGCATTGGCACACATGCCTTCACCAGTTGACTGGGCTCCATGTTATTGTATAGAACTCGGGGTATTATTTTTTTTTAGCTTAGACTTTCAATTTATTTCCACAAACAACTTTTGAGTCTGTGCTTTGAGTCCGACACAGGGCTGGGTAAAGAGAGTGTGGGTTGCTGAATGCTCATCTCTAACCAGGGCATCTGCAAATATGTATTAAGGTCTCTGCTCTACCAGGCACAGAAACTGAGCCTTAAAATGGCAACGTAAATTGCCTGGTGTGCTTCTGTGTGCATAAGCAGATGTCACACTTCACCTCACACAACTGCACATTAACCAGGCTTTCAGAAAAGAGGTGGGAGTGGCCACATCCGTGGGATCTGGTGGGCTGGTGGATCTCTGTGTTGAGACAGAGAAACCCCAGACGCCACTGCCACTGCCTCCCCATTCATCTGACCTCGCTGTTTTATCCTCAGTTGATGCATTCATACACGAATGGGTGGTTTTCAGACACCATTCTAACCCCGGGAGATGCAGCAATACGTAAGATACATCGGAGCTAAATACAAACGCAATGTAATTTGCAATAGTAAGTATGCAAGAAAGGAACTGGGCATTGTTACGATTCTGGATCTTGTGTAGGTTGGTAGGTCCACAGGTGTTCATGGTGTCCTTACGCTTTGTGATGACGTGACAGGCAGCAGGAGCATAGGCAGAGGGCACTCTTTGGTTTTTACCTTGTTATAGCATGTCTTATATGCTGTATATAGCATATAATTTGTTATTTTATTAAAAAATTTGAATGCAGTCTTAGATAATAAAGAGCTCTGCTTATGAAAAGATTGGAGTAAGGGGTGGAGTGATTATGCTGGGTTGTGTGTTGTCTCTAATGATGTCGCCGGAGAAGGCTCCTCTGCAGACCTACTACATTTCATCTGAAATTAGAACCGTGAGAGGGAGCATGAAAAAAAAAATCACCTCAGGGGAAAAAAAAATCACCTCAGGAGAGGGAGCATGAGGGGATAATCACATGGGGGAGGGGCAAGAAGGGCCCCTGATATGGGACAGTGGGGACAGGAATGGCAATGGCCCTGCAGAGAATGGCTTCTGCCAGCCACAGGGACAAGAGTGAGAGGCAGGTGACTGGTGGCAGGTAAGTGAGGGGAGAAGGTGAAGGAGGAGGAGGAGGTGACAGTGTCAGACTTTGGGGCATGCCATGTCG
>PVJX010021064.1:0-32433 GCA_004027295.1 Dolichotis patagonum
TAATCTGCTTCATGAATTCTAGGTTTTTTCTGAATTCTTCATTAAATTTTTCTCTCCATTTGTGTTCCTCCATTCTTCTGTCTGTGTCTTCTTGAGAGGTGCCCAGCCCTTCTTTTATTAATCTACTTATCTCTTGTTTAATTTGAATTAATATTTCAGTTTTGGTCCCGCTTACAAGGTCCTGAAGATATCTGTTTATGTCCGCTAATGCTGTGTTTGATGTTGCATTTTTGCTGCCCTCAATCTCTTTTGTGTTTAGCTCTACTGGATCAATATTCTCAGGGTTGGGGGCTGGGAGTTTCTTCTTATTTCTCCCTTTCGTCATATTTTTGGTTCCTCCCATACAAGTGTACAGTGTAATGCCCAGACCCTTTTCTTGTTGTTTAAGGCTCCTCTAGAGGGCGCAGGCTAGCAGCTTTAGCCCTCTTCAATGGTTATCAGAGATTAGAGTTCACCCACGGGCAGTGTGCGCTAGCTCCTCCCTTTGGGGCCAGTGAACCTTTGCAGGCCTAACTGCATCAGTGTGCACTTATCTCAGGGAAGTAATATTGTATCGAGTCACTGGGTCACTGCCAGGGGTGGGGCCTAGTCCAAGCAGATTCCACCAACCCGCTTGGTGAGGGGAGCAACCAGCTGAAGCCACTTCCTTATGGAGTTAGGGCTGTCCTGCCCAAATCCAACATGTCCTCCAGTTGGTTTCCCCTTTCCCGTGGGAGGGTCTTATTCCCATCACTCACCGCATGTTGATGCCAGTCCCCACAAACTGCAGGGCTCCCCAACCTCTGACTTCAGCACAGCTGCGGTGCAAATTCATGGTGCCTCTGGGTGGGTCGAGTGCAGGGCTGGTCCGGGCGAGCTGCATGCAGGGCTGTTCAGCTCTGTGCTCCAGCGGCTCAAGCCAGTCGCTTCATTGCGGATCACTTGTTCAGGTCGGGCAGGAATTCAGGCGGCTCGAGGAGGGCTCCGTGCTCGCTGGTCTTAGCTTCTCTAATGGTATTCCCAGGACCTCAGGGCCTGATTTTTTAAAAAAATTCTTTATATGTTCTAAATAGTAGTCCTTTTTCTGAGGAAAAGTTGACTAAGAGTTTTCCCAATTTATGGTTTTTTTTTTTCACTCTATTGGAGATTTCTTTTGACATGCAAAAACTTTTTAATAGGATGAGATCCCAGTTGCTGATTCTGGGAAGTATTTCCTGTGCAGTTTGATTTTTGTTCATGAATTCTCTGCCAACTCCTGTGTCTTCAAGATTTCTACCTACTTTGTCTTCCAGGACATTTAGTTTTTCTATATTAATATTTGGAACTTTGATCCATTTTAACTTCAGTTTAGTGCGTGGTGATAAGCATTGCTCTAGTTTCAGTTTTTGGCATATGGAAAGCCAGTTTTTCCAGCACCACTTTTTAAAGAGCCATCTTTCTTCCAGAGAACATGTTTGGCCCCTTTGTCAAAGATGAGGAGGCTGAATATGTTTGTAATTGTGTTTGTATCTTCAAATCTATTCCATTGATCTTCAGATCTGTTTTTATTCTAGCACCATGCTGATTTTATCATAGTAGCTTTCTAGTATAACTTCAAGTCAGGGATTGTGATGCCTCCTGCCTTGCCTTTGTTGCCCAGAATTGCCTTTGATATTCTAGGTCTCTTCTGGTTCTAGGTGAATTTTAAGACTGATTTCTCTAGATCTGTTAGGTATGCTAATGGTATTTTAAATGGAATTACATTAAATCTGTATAACAATTTTCGGAGCATGGACATTTTCACAATGTTTGTTCTTCTTATCCATGAACAGCGAATGTCTTTCCATTTTCTGAGATCTTCTTCAATATCTTTCTTCAGAGTACTGTAATTTTTACTGAATAGATCTTTTACTTCCTTTGTTAGATTGATTCCTAAGTATTTCACTTTTTTGGGTGCTACTGTGAAGTGTGTGATTTCTATTATTTCACTCTCAGTGAGTTTGTTGTTTGTGTACAGGGGTGCTGTTGATTTTTGTGTACTGACTTTGTATCTAGCTACACTATTGAATTTGTTTATTAATTCTAGTAGTCTTTTAATGGAGTTTTTGGGTATTCTACATAGAGTATCAGTCATCTGCAAATAATGATAATTTACTTTCTTCCTTTCTTATCTTTATTGCTTTTATTTCTCTCCAGTACTATATTGAATAGGAGTGGTGATAGTGGACATACTTGTCTTGTTCCTGATTTTAGAGTGAAAGCTTTCAGTTTGTGACCATTTGATATGATGCTAGCTGTTTGTTTGTCATAGATGTCTTTTATCATATTGAGGTAAAGACCATCTATTCTAGTTTTCTGTAGGGTTCTCATGAATGAGTGTTGAACTTTATCAAAAGCTTTTTCTGCATCTATTGAGATTATCATGTGATTCTTTGGCTCTAATGATGTAATGTATTATGCTTATTGATTTTCATATGTCGAACCATCCCTGCATTCCTGGAATGAATCTCACTTGGTAGTGGTGTATAATCTTCTTGATGCCTTGCTGCATTCTGTTTGCCAATATTTTATTGAAGACTTTTGCACCTATGCTCATTATGGAGATTGGCTTGTAATTCTCCTTTTTGGTTGGTTCTTTCTCTGGTTTTGGTATCAGGGTAATACTTGCTTCCAGGAATGAGTTAGGCAGAATTGCTTCTCTTTCAATTTCACTGAAGAGTTTAAGAAAAGTGTTCACATTAAGTCTTCCTTGAATTTCTTGTAGAGTTCAGCAGTGAATCCATCAGGAACTGGGCTTTTCTTTGTTGGTAAGGTTCTAATTACATTTTCAATTTCATTAACTGCAATTGGGTTATTTAACAGTTTTACACCTTCTTGATTCAGCTTTGGTAATTCATAAGTTTGTAGGAATCTGTCCATTTCTTCTGTGTAATCAAACCTATGACAGTAAAGTTTTTGAAGTAGGTATTGTTGATCTTCTGTATTTCCCCATGGTCTGTAGTGATTTTGCCCTTTCCCTTCCTTATTGCAATGAATTTGAGTTTTTTCTTTCCTTTTTAAAATAAGGTTGGCTAGGGGCTTATCTATTTTATCAATTCTTCCAAAAACAAACACTTTGATTTCTTAATTCTTTGTTTTCTTAGTCTCTATTGCAGTAATTTTTGCTCTGATCTTTATAATTTCCTCCTTACTTTTGGCTTTGGGCTTGACTTACTGTTCTTTTTCTATCTGTTTGAAGTGTAGCATCAAGTTGTTTGTGTTTGTTCTGTTTTCCTGATGTGGGAATACACCTCAATAAATTTCCCTCTGAGGACTGCTTTCATTGGATCCCACAGGTTCTGATAAGTTGCATTTTCATTTGCTTGTAGATATTGTTTAATTTCTTCTTTAATTTCTTCTATGATGCATTGATTGTTCAGAAGTGTATTATTTAACTTATATGTGTTTATGGAGTTTTTACAGTGTCTTTTGACATTAATTTTTAGTTTCATGGCACTATGATAAGATAATATGCATGGGATAATGTCAATTCTTTTGCATTTACTTAACCATGTTCTGTGGGCCAATAAATGATTTATTTTAGAGAACATCCCATTTCTAGCTGAGAAGAATGTATATTCTGATATTGTTGGGTGGAACACTCTGTACACATCTAGTAGGTCCATTTGTTCACACATTTGATTAAGTTCTGTTATCTCTTTGCTTATTTGCTGCATCACTGATCTGTCTCTTTGTGTCAATGGGGTGTTAAAGTCTCCAATTATAATTGTGTTATTGCTTATTTGATTTTTATATTTTATTAATATTTGTTTTATATTGCTTGGTGCTCCCATAATTGGTACATACGTATTTCAGATTGTTCTCTCTTCCTCTTGAAGTTTCTCTCTAAGTAGTATGTAGTGGCGTTATCTCTTTTGATCATTCTTTGTTTGAAGTTTACATTGTTTTCTAACAGAATAGCTACTCATTCTTTTTTGGAGGGGGTTCCTGTTGCATGGAATATTGTTTTCCATCCTTTGACTCTCAGTCTGTGAATTTCCTTTTGGGTTAGATGGGTTTCTTGCATACAGCATATGATTGAATGTTATTTCTTCATTCATTCTTCCAGTCTGTTTCTTTTAATGGGTAAATTGAGGGAGGCCATTTACATTAATAGTTATAACTGATATATATTGGCACATTTTTGTCATGTTTTCTCCTGTTCTTTTTCTTTCCTTTCTGTTTAATTGTTTGCCTTGCTTTGTGGCTTTTTTCTGTTTGTGTTTTTGAAGTTGTAGTTAGTTTTATGTCTACTTATAATATCTTTCTGTATTCTTTGCATTGTTGGTTTGGTGGTCATGCAGTTCTTCAGTTCTTCTTTGTCATGGAAGTATCTTACTTCTCCATGAATTTTGAAGGGAAGATTTGCAGCATACATCAATCTAGGTTGGAAGTTGTTTTCCTTTAGGATTTGAAATGCTTCACTTGATGCTCTTTTTGACTTCATTGTTTGTGTTGAGAATTCTGCTGTGATTCTGATGGGCTTTTCTTTATAGGTGATGTGTCTCTTCTCTAATAGCTTTTAATATCTCTAATAGCTTTTAATATTCTCTTTTTATGTTTAATTTCTGGGATGTTGATTATTATATGTCTGGGTGTAGATTTACTTTGGTTATGGCTAATTGGAGTTCTATATGCTTCACTTATCTGTTAGAAGTTTCCTTTCCCATGTTTGGCAAATTTTCTGCTATTGTTTCTGAAAATAGTCTTTTGATATCATTTGTGTTGTCACCTTCTTTTTCATTTAAACTTATCAATCTTATATTATTTTTCTTTTCATCATCTTGCAACTGTTGAATTGTTATTTCCTGATCTCTTGTTATTTTTAACAGATCTTTCCTATCTTGTTCACTAGCTACAATGTTGTCTTCTAGGTCCAAAAGACTATGTTCACATTCATTCATGTGGTTTTGCCAGCTCTTGATGGCATTTTTGTTTTCTTTGATGTCTCCTTGAATCTGTTTTATGTATTCTATTTTTTTCTTATATTGTTCATGCAAAATTTCCATCTTTTAGCAGTGCTCCTTGATTTTTTTTAAAACTAGGTCTATAGATATATTCAGCATTTCTTTAATTATGCTTGCCTTTCCTCCTTTTACTTTGGATATTATTTCTGATTATTATTTATAGCTTTATGGAGTTGCTTCTTCAACTGTTATCATTTCAGAAGTTTCAGGTATGTGGCTTTTATTTTATTTTTTTTCTATGTCCATGTCTCCTAGGCTTGTTTGGGATGGGCTGGAGGTTACTTTTTGCTCTTTTGTTTTGTCATTTTCCTGTATTCCCTGGTTCCTTAGTGACACTTCGAGGCTAACTGGATGGGGGAGTGCACACTGGGTGGACCTTAAGCACACCCAATGTGGCTCACTGAAGCACCCTAGCTGCCTGAGGTCACTGGGCAGGATCCTACCAGGTTCTGAGTGGTGTAGTAAGGCTGAATGGTTTGTGGAATATGCTGTGCAGGGTTTCAGCTCATGCCACATGGCACATCAAAGCCCCCTGGCTTCTTGGGTTCTCTGGGTGTGTTTCTACCAGGTTCCAAGCAAAGACCCACCACTGCCCAGCTAGGTAGGGATTGTTGTGGCAGGTATCTGCTCACACACAGTAGCTCCTGGCTACCTGGAGGATGCTTGGTGGGGCCCAGCCAAGAATGAAGGGAGACCTAAAGGTCCCGCAGTGTTCTGGGATGCTGGGTGTGGCCTACCAGATTCAGGGCTGCATCCTGTGGCTGTGCAGCTAGGTAGGGATCACTGTGGCAGGCTCCAGCTCACATGTGGTAGCTCCCTGCCACCTGGAAGTTGCTGGGCGTGACCCAGCCAGAACCAGAGTGATGACGCAGAGCTCACGCAGTGTTCTGGGACACTAGGCAGGGGCCTACCGGATTCCGGAAAGAGTCCTGCAGCTGCACAGCTCAGGATGGATCACAGTGGCAAGATTCAGCTCACTCACAGTGGCTTCCTGCCACCTGGAAGTCGCTGGGCCTTAGTTGTGAGTTTTTAAGGTTTTTTGCTTCTTGATTTTTCTGTTTTTTCTTTTATCTCTTTATAATAAAATAAAAAAGAACATAATGTTTTTCTCTCTTTAAAATAAAAAGTTAAGAATATATGTAATGCATCATAAGCTCTAAAAATCACCTGAGTGTTTATTAGGTTTTAAAAGTATATTTGGCCATAAAGAACAAAATAAGAACAACTATTCACACCAAATAGTACTAAATTATTCTCTTCATGAAATACGCAACAGTAATAATATCTATTTTAAATCATAATTGAAGCTAATTTCTATTGTGATGAGCTTAGTTATAAACACTGTACTTTGTTTTACTTCTGTTTTGAAACAACAAGTAATATGTTTATTCAAGCCCTTCTCTTAAAATATACTTAGTTAAGAAAATATTTTGTTTTTTATTTAAACAATGATTTCTTAATAAAGATACAGGGAATTATTTCCCTTAATATGATTTTGATAATAATGTTTAAGACATGTTTTCACAACCAAGCTTCCTTAGAAATGTTTTGACTGCAAGCTGAATCTGTGTTTCCTGATTATTTCCTGTGACTGAAAATTAACAGGTTCCCTTGTATTTCAGGTAATCTTGCTACATTCACTTGCTATTTTACTAGTATTCTGAAATATGACAGTTCTCTCTGACAGTGTATGAGGAATTAAGAACCTTACTTATTTTATTTTTCAAAGTATCAATGGTTCTACCATATTCTAAGATGTTTATAGTGTCTTCTTTAGATTCAAAAGCAAATGCCCCAGCATTTCCTGTCATTCTCTTGAGGAAATAGGCTGATAAATCATTGTTGAATCATTCACAATGCCAGATGTTCCTGGTAACAGTATCTTTTTATATTTTTTCTATTTTTGTTAGTACATATTTGCAATACTTAATGACTATATTCATTGTGTGGAGTTGGTACAGGTGCATGATATATATTAATTCTTTTTGTGTTCCCTTCTCTTTCCTTCCTCCCCCTCCCCTCCCCTTCCCTTCCCTTCCCTTTCCTTCTCTTCCTTTCCTTTCCCTTCCCTTTCCTTCTGGCTGGCACTTTTTAACCATCCCCATATCCATCACTTTTATTTGTATTATTTATCTTTTATTTTGGTCTTTATTTATATTTTGGTTTCTCATATAAAATAAATGTGTAATATTTATACTTGTGTGTCTGATTTATTCTACTTAACAGTATGATCTTAAAGTGCATGTCTTTTCCTGAAAATGAGTCAAATTTATCCTTCTTTATAGCAATGTAGTACTCCATTATATATGTAGTGGATTGGTAACTGAATCATTTTACAATCCCATACACAATGAAGAATGCTTCCCTTTACCCATGCCTCTCTAGTATTTGTTGTCATCTGATTTCTTTATGAGTGTCATTCTTTCTGGAGTAAGATGGAATCTTGGTGATGTTTTCATTTGCGTTTCTCCAGTGGCCAGAGATGGTGAACCTTTTTCCCATGTTTTTGCCATATGCATTTCTTCTTCTGAGAAGTGTCTGTTCGTGTCAGTTGCCTGTTTAGGTTTTTTATTTGGATATCTAAGTTTTTATTTTTTTTTTGAGTTTTTAGTTTTTCTTAGATTTTTTTATCTCAGGAAGAGCTAACAAAATTTTTTCTCATTCTTTAGGTTGTCTCTTCACTCTATTAGTTGTCTCCTTTGGTAATTTGATATGGTCCTATTTATTGAATCATGGTATTTTCTCTTGTCCAGTTAAAGTTCTGTTCACAAAATCCTTGTCTATACCTATGTCTTTAAGAGTTTTACCTGTTTTAACATTTGTTTTAATATTTAGATCTTTTATTGATTTTCTTTTAATACATAGTAAGAAAGGATGGGATATGGGTATAGATTCATTCTTCCTGCATATGGATAGTAAATTTCCCTGAATCATTGGAGGCTTCCTTTCCTTCACTGTAAGTTGTTGGATCCTTTGTTAATGGTCATTTAGTTGAATGTTTTTGGAGTTATGTCTGTATTCTCTATTGTGTTCAATAAATCCACATCTCTGCCCCACCCAATACCATGCTGTTTTTAACAATATGGCTTTGTAGTTTAACCTGAAGTCTAGAATTGTGATTTCTCCTGCCTTACTCTTACTGTGCAGAATTGCTTTTTGTATTCTAGGTCTCTTTTAGTTCCATAGGAGTTTTTAGATTTTTTTTTCCTCTAGTTCTGTGAGGAATGCTATTAGTGTTTTGATCAAGACAGCATTAAATCTGTTTATCAGTTTTGGGAATGTGCTTGTTTTGACTGTATTAGTTCTGCCTATCCAGGAATGAGACATGTATTTCCATTTTCTGATGAACTCTTTGTTCTCCACTTTCAGAATACTGCAGCTTTTGTTATAGATATCTTTCACTTTCTTGGTTAGGTTAATTCCTAAGCCTGGCAGTACTTCCTGTATGAAAACAAGATGTATTCTAGAAATAAAAACTGCCTTCAATCTGTCTTTATTTGTTGAGCTTTTCTACCCTATTTCCCTAGCAAGTTAACTGGAAAGCATGAGTAAAATAACAGCATTGCTTTTTCCAAAAATGGTTAGAGTCCTTCCTCTCACACAGAAAGATAATTTTCTTGCCATTCCCTCTTTGTAGAAATCTACTTCAGTGAGCCAGAACATCTCTTTCAATGGCCTGATACACATATCCTGAGAAGTTAAAATGGTAACAATAATTTATAAAACAAACTGAACTTTGATGTACATATCAAATAAGCTGTACTAACTCATAGCACATCACACAAGCCCAATAAACCCCAAATAGTTCAAACTTTACCTCCTTTAGTTTAAAGGTAAGATCACAGATAACCTTCTTTAACCTAACTCAACACTCATGTATTTTAACTTAATTATCAATTTTAACTATCCCTTTCTCAGATTATGCTTACTGAATTTACTGTATAATTACTTTGTCTACAAATACCTGATCACTACCACCAAAATATAAACCTTACGGCACCTTTCTCTAAATTTCCTTTGAGCATTGTAGATATTTTGGTTAGTGTTTTGTTGCTTCTTGTTCCACTAAGGTTTGTGCGATGAATGTAACCGTGATAATTTTTTAGGGGCTCAAATCATTTTTATATAACCTTAGTTGTTTTTCTTGTTGATGAGACAAAATGCCCAGTACCCAGGTTTAAGGAGGAAAGGTTTATTTCAGCTCATAATTTATGGCGATTTCAGACCATAGTGGACTGGCTCCAAGGCAAGGTGGCATGGCAGAGGGGCATCACAGAGGAGAAACACCAGGTAAAGCAAGCAGGAGGCCAGGATGCAGCAGGTAGCAGCATCAGCAAGCAGTCAACCTGTCTAAGAAAGATCAAAATCAGGTGGTAGCCAACAGTTTTACTTTTGTGATGATGGCTGTGCTTCTACCAAACATATAAAACTGAACCACAAAAGACCGCGTGGTATTCATGTGTTCTCACCAAGAGAGCAACAGTCTGGTTCTCTTTTTCTTACACTGTACCACTCAAGTTAGAAAGTTAAGCAAGAACAAATGTGTAGAGGCTAATACAGGGGACCCTGAAAAGACAGCCAAGCCCTTGGAACTCATTCTGTCATGTAAAATGTCCTTGACTTTTTTTTAATACTTATCATGTATCTCTCTGCCATATTGTAGATAGTTGAACTATATGATTGTTATATTCCCTTCAAACCTGAGACTATTTTGTATTGTAAAATAAGTTAATTTTGAACTTAATGATTATCCAGTCTGTCTTTCCCTCTATTCTTTTCATTTCGGCTCTATTTTCCTCCTCTTTACCACTGTAAAATGTATTCCTGTGTTCTCATTTGTCCAGGATTCTTATTGTAGGTCTATATCCAAAAGCCAAACATCATGTCACACATGTGATTTCATTTCCTGTGTTGTAAACTAAAACAATCAGAATGAAGTTTTGAATAGCCAAAGCTGACAACTTCACAGGGCATTTGATCTTATCAGGATTTTCCTGAAAGAAACAATCTCTAAAACAAGGCTCAGATATTGACATTGTGTGTGTGTCATCTATGTACCAGCTGCCTAATTTTCATACACGTCAGAAATTTTGTGCAGCACTGCTTGCTAATTTACATAAGAGCACATCAGGAGCTCAGTAAAAAGCCATGTCTTTTCTTTTTTTGGGGGGTGGACTGGTTCTTGCTATGTAGTTCAGAGTGGCCTTCAACTCATTATCCAGCCCAGGCTAACCTCAAACTTGGGGCAGTCCTCCTGCCTCAGTCTCTTGAATGCTGGGATCACAGCTGTGTGCTTCCACATTTGACAAAAGCCATGTCTTTCAATCCATTGTCTAAAAGGAGTTTTATGGACATCACATGAGCCATATTTTTGAATACCATAGTGTTACACTTAAAAAATAAATCAATGAGCTTTTATTGTAATGGCAAACAGAAACATTGAAATGACACCCAGGATTTGGAGGCAGATTTGTTTTATGTCCACAGGTACTGGCTGATCAGGATGCTTCCCAGAATATCAGGCCCCAATCTCCAGTGGTCTAGGGCTTATATGAAATCAGTAAGCCAAAAGTACAGAGGCAGAAAGGCTTGTCAGTTGGAGATTGGCTTACACAATGTGCATCGTAGTGAGCGGTTATGCATCACAGTGACCCGCCATTTCTCAGACAGGGGCAGCTGGAACTGGAACAGGAACTATTTCCTCGGCAAGTAAGAAATTAAAGAGTACTGGGTGGTTGTGGGGCGCATCTTCTGCTACAATATTGAACATAATTATGTGTTCAGTCACACATTTTACATGTTTATTTCATTTAATTAAAAAAAGGAAAGAATAATTTAACTGCTGTTCTCTGGGTTTAATAGCTTAAGAAACTTGTTCTCACACAGTTGGTAAGTGATCGAATTCACTCTCAAGAAGCTTTC
Source organism: Dolichotis patagonum (assembly GCA_004027295.1). NCBI lineage: Eukaryota > Metazoa > Chordata > Mammalia > Rodentia > Caviidae > Dolichotis > Dolichotis patagonum. The sequence continues at coordinate 10,887 of PVJX010021064.1, forward strand.
AATTGGACTAGATAAATAACAATATGGAGTTGTTGCATTATAACATGACAACAAAGTACACATCACAAAATTGTGCCTTACTAAGCAGTACATTCAATTGCTGGACTTACATTTCCAGAATTCAAAGAAGTGAGATTAGCATAAAATGAAATGTATTTAGAATGTTCCCCAAAAGAAATAGATAATTACGTGGGAGTTTGAAATATTATATAAAATGGCAGAATATTTTTGAGGTAAGAAACTGCAGAGATCAGAGGAGCAGTATGTGCTTAGGAGACTCTATCAGTAGCAATATTGGTGTTATCAAATTACCAAGGCAGTTTTCACTAGGTTCTGAGACCATGAATGGGGGTGGGGTGGAGAGAGAAACAACTGATGAATTGCTATTAGTGATGAGGAGGGGTGTGCAGTAGGTAACCACATCATCCTTTCCCTTCATGAGCCACTTGGTACTGTACTGATCTACGACTTAGGCTTATTCTTATGGAATTAACTGTCACATGAACTGAGAGTCTTAAGAGTCACATTTTAAAATAAAGACAAATAGGATGTATGGCCTGACAACATACAAAAACATCAAAGAGAATTATTTGTTTATTAGTTTGTCTGTCTGAAGCTGTGTTTTCCAGTCTGTTGAGAACTAACAAGATAGGGATATGTACAATATGTATAGTTTGAAATAAGAAAAAGAGAAAAAAATAAAATTTGACTATATTATCAATTTAATAAAGGATGGGAAAACATTTTTAAGTGACTAAGACAGATCAGATATTGCTAAGATTATTGTTTTTAATTTTTTTATAGCTTTTTTTAACTTAATCACTAAACTTTGAAGTAGGTGTTATATATAGAGGATGGAATTAATATTTAAAGAAGCTGAATATGTGCTCAAAAGTCTTATAGTTACTAATGTCTTTATTTTAACAAGGTCTCAATGATCTCTAAAGTCCATGATTTCTGATCAAATGAACTTCATAAAACAAAGAAACAAAGACAAGAATTTACTGCAAGCAAACCTTCATAAATAATTTAATAAGCAAAATATTCAGGTAATAACATTGCACTTATATATTTCTGTGTAATGTACTACTCTGAATTTTGGTGGCTTAAAAACAATTTCATTCGTCTCTTGTGATTTCATCTTAACTGGGCTCAGCTACGTGGTTCTTCTGCTATCCTGCATCAGAGGTCAGCTTGCTCTGCAGTCATCAGGAGATTCTTGGGTGAGCAAGAAAACCCAAGATAGTTCATGAAAATGGCTGCAACTGGTGATAGCACCTTTCTGGTACCTCAAATAAGGCTGCTGGACAGAGTGCCTTAGTCTCTTTCATGTGGCCATGCCACATAATTCAGGAAATCTATATCATGAAAGCTGGATTCTAAGAAAGAGAGTCTATAGACAGTCAAGCCTAGGTCTCTTTTCCTTTTATAAAACTACTAATGTTTCCCAGAGACCCCACCCTTATGAACCCACAGAATCCTGTTTACCTCCCAATGACCATATCCTCAAATGCCACCAAAATAATGAATTTTGGGATTAATTTCCAGTACCTGAACATTTGGAGGGAGCACATTTAAACCAAGGAAGGGTCCCTCTGGAACTAAATATTGTTTAGCTAACTTCATGTGTACATGTTCTTCTGCTGACACTATAATCTTTACTCTGTGTGGGAAGGTGCTTGTCTCTTGCTTTCATAGCACTGTATTTTTCATGCTCAGTAAACATTGTTGACATGAGACTTTGCTGATTCAGAGGTGTAACTCATTCAGTGGGTTGTAAAAAGAAATGCTCATGAGAGGCTCCTTCCTAGCTCCTCAAGTAACCTCCTAAGTAAAATGATACAGAATCAACTCAGTCAACAAACATCAATTTTCTTTCACAAAAATCACTGTTCTGTAATTTCAAGAAATAACTCTTTTTATTAATACACATACTGTGGAAACCTGCTTCCAACACTGGGTGAAAAGTTTTGTCCTGAATTGACCTATCATCTTAGGAATAGGCAAACCTTGCTGAAGATGCAAGTTCTAGTTATTAATTAGTAATTTGTTATACATGGTTGCAAAAGAACCTTGTGACCCAGCCAGATTTGAAATGGGCACAATCATCAATGTTTTCATCTTTCCAGAATAAGGAACACTTTCAGTCTAAAGTGAGTGATTTTTAGAATTACTATTATACAATATTTTTTGAAAGCCAAGCTTAAAAAGATAACTTTTAAACTTAAAATGGTTGCTTTTTACCTTCTATAGCCAACTAAGTAGCATTTATTATATAATTGTCATTTCTTCTTTGCTATGAATATAAATTTGTTTCAATCAGAAAAGTCAAACAACAGAAGTTTATATGTATTTCTTTTAATTTAATAAGTATAAAAATGTGATAATTTTCATTAAACATGGTAAAGTTAGCAGAGTAAAATGACTATTTCATCATTACTTAGAAAATAACTAATTACAGTCATGAAGAATCTTAACATGGAAATAAAGCACATAGGAGAAAATTGCAAGAAATAATAAGAAAATATTTTTGATCTATTTTCTTAAATCTGAACAAATTTTCCAATAAGAAAAATAAAGCTAGCAAAAATTTTATTATCAAATAAGCATACTGAAAATGTGCCCACCTGTAGTCAGTGTCCTCAAAATCTAAAAATAGTGTAAACCTTAACAGAAACCTCAAAAAATAAAAGATTAAAATTATTAGTAGTGATATACATAGACATATTAATAGAAAATTATTACATAACATTTAATAAACAATATTAAACATGTATAACTAGTTTTAACTGTTCAGCAAAATCATTAATTGATTTCTGCTTTCAAAATTCCAGTGAAAATGTTTCTAAGCCACAGATGCCATGGCATTATTGACTCATGCCTCATTTAACACTTTGTTTTTCTTTTCTACTCCTTCTTAAAATGTTATGTTTCTTACAACTTAGTGTTCACTACTGAGTCCAGGTTTGTGTCCCTCGTTTGGGTCCTTATTTAGGTCCTTTTCAGTCTCTCCTCAGGACTCATTGCCTTCCCAGGTTGTGTTCTAGATGTAATGTCTTTTCATCATCCATTCCTACAAGTAAACTTATTTTAGCCCTAGAATCTTAGGATCTGCATTTCTAGAAATCCTTCTTTACTGCCTGGCACTCATCACATCAAAGGTGAGCACATGGTTTATTATCTCTCAGGCTCGCTGCTTCTTCACTCATTTATCTTAGCTGTATCCTCAGACAGAAATATGAGGCACCAACATACTTCATCCTCTCCTTTCCATACTCTGACATACAATATATTTCTATATAACCACAATTCAGCTTGTGATATTTCTCTTGAATTCTTTCTTTCTTGTCTGAGTCCATATGATGACAGATCCTTATTCAGATTCTCTTTAATGGTTGCCTTTGTCTCCTTGACCCTAAACGTCACCATTTCCAGTATCCTGGGAGCTTCTTTTTCCAAAATGTATATCAGGTCATAAATCTCTAAAATCTATCCATTTCTTCTGAACAATATAGAGCTTACATAAAATTCATTCAATATTCTTGAATATCTGCTGCTCTCAAGCTAATTACTGCTTTGATCTCCTATCTCAATCTGTTTGCTTAGGTTATTTATGAAGAAGATGATGAAGGACTATGTGTATGTCCATGTCTATGGACATGGTGTTTCTTCTTTTTGGAATGCCCCTTCTATTTTATTCACTGTTAAATTTCAAATTATTCTTTAAGATTCAGTTGAACTGTTATTTGTAAAGATTTCCCTTAAGAAGCCCATTACCTCATTTACTACCATATTACCTTGCACATAGTTATTATATTATGTTATATTTATTTTATTGTGTAAAGGTTTCTATCATAAAACTCAATTTCTTGAGGGCATGATTTGTTTCTTCTCAATTATACTCTCAGTGTTAAAAACAGGTAACAACTACATTCATCCTAAGTGAGTTAGTTACATTTTTGGCATAATGTGTAGTTCACAATATGAAGTGGAGAATACTGACCAAGGATAAGGGGGTTCAGAAGATATGGTGAACTTTGAGAGAAAGAAGAGACACAAAAGAAACAGAATGGATCAAGGGAAGCAGCTTTGGGAATGCTTCTCAAAGCATGAGAATGAAGGTTTATGTTGGGGAAAAAATTTCTATGTATGCCCAAAGAGGCCTAATTGGACTCTACGGCATCAATGTTCTAAAAATGACATTGGTATCAAAGTTCTAACAAAGCAGGTATAAACTGAAGCCTCAGGCAATGACAGAAATTTGATGATAAAGCGTTTGGCCACCTAATAACAGTGAATATCTGGTTGAGATTACAAACTGAGGGTATTAAATGAAGGAAAGAAATGATTGTATCAGAAAGAACTGGAAAATCCTTTGGCTACAAGACTTTAGCATGGCCTAAGGAATACCAGAAACTAAAATTGAAAAATAACTCATTGTATCTGAGCAAATTCCAATTTTGTTTCGCAATGTAGATTCTAGGTAGACAGCACTGGGCATGGTGGTACATACCTGTAATATTAGCACTTGGAAAATAGGGACAGGAAGATTGCAAGTTCAAGCTGAGCCCGGAAAATTTAGGGAGACCCTATCTCAAAAACAAAACCAAATCAAAGATAGACAGCTGAAGGACAGAGTTAGCTCTACATATTATAAACAGAATTGTGTAAGAATATGGAAGTATATTATTACCTATGATATATTGTCATTTATTTTTGGTGAAACTTTTATTTGAAACATTTCAGATGTTGAATCTTAAACTATATATTTTACTTAAAATAAAGGCAGTTAAGGTTGTACTGCTTAAAACATCAACTACTTAAAGCTTTGTTGTAAATGATTATCACAGCCTGCCTAACGTGGTCTACTGTTAATGACATTCAGTTTGAATTTCATGTGAATTAAACTGTCACAACTCAGCACTGCATTTATCTATGGCACACACAGAAGTGTATTTGTTTATCACATGTTTCAGATATCTGTCACTACATTTTAATAGTAGTTGCTGATGTGACACAGAAAGGTGTAAAGCAAGTCAATTATTTATAGTATAAAACTAACATTAGTAAAAACATATGGATACCCATTAAATATATCTAAGAACACTGAGAATGTGTGAAGGGCAGAGAATTTAAATTCAAAGGTAAATAAATATAGTGAATAACTTTGTAATGATACAGAAAGACTTCTATTTAGTTTTCATTTATAGCCTAGATAATTCTAGAAGAGAAAATGAAAAATAGTAGAATAATAATAGGAACAGAAATAAAATGTGGCCTACAAGAGTGAGAAAAATATCACAAACAACATCAAATTTTCATTTGGCTTGTGTCACCGCTACCATGCTAACACCAGAGAAAAAATGAAAAGGTGAAAATTGGGTTATTTTTCAAAGGCATCATTGGTTTTTAGCTGTTAATTAATTTCCAATCTATGTGTAGTTGTGTATGGACATAAATTGTTTATTCATCTTTTGCTTCTTTATTAATTCATTCCTTTACTTTTTGATATGCATTGAATCGCTTCCATGTGTGAAGCCCAGTAATAAATTTTGGCGAACAGAGATGCAAGCCTCACACAGCATGTTCAATCAGGTGGTGGATACATCACAGAGCGATTAAAGCCGTCCGGAGGGATGCAGCCATGGAGATAGTGTAGTGATGGTGGGGACATGGAAGTTATCAGTATTGGTCAGGACAAAGTTGTGGAAGCAATTTTTAGTAACAGATTCATGAAAATATTATTTTGTTAGAAAATATGAGGTTCTCTTTTTAGAATAATTATTTGGTAACAACAAGGCTGCCAGGATATTAAGGCAGGGAAACTTTTCTGTTTGCTGCAGCAGAAGTCAAAGCAGTAGATTTTCAAATATATTGCATAACATTGCAGTGTGGAAAAGGAATTAGATTAGCTAATCAGTTTTATTTCTGAAAGGTTATAAGATTACTGCCCTTATCCCATTCAAAAAAGAAATTATTGCTGACCTCTGAAGTCTCTTCCAGAACTGATAGTCTGTTAGTTAATAACCACTGGAATGTTAAAAAATAAACAACATTAAGTTTCACCTTAGTGTATTCAGTGCTGAGGGTTCTCCCTCTGTCACACACACACAAAACGTGTTTTATCAGAAATCCTCTGATTCTGCTAAAAAGTTTTGTCATGTTTTAAAAAAAATAATTAGACTCAATTATACATTTTCTGATAGTGTTGGCCAACTTTGTCATACTGCAGAAAGGTAAATCCTAGTGCTATGCTAGATTGATAAACCAGAAAAAAGACACTATTTTGTGCATTTTTTTGTAATTGAAAATATATCTATTCAGTAAAGTGTTTGCAATTTCTAGTATAAAGTTCAGATAAACTAGCAGGCTGGGGCCAGACCTAGAGCAAAATCTCCCCGTAAAGGAGAAGCAGCAAGTCCTGAGGGGAGTATCTCCGGCAAAACTGCAGAGGACTCACACTAGAGGACAGAATGTGGCATTTAGAGTAATGCCCTGGTAGTGTATGTGTAGATCACACAGAGACAACCAGAAGTCCAGGAGAATGACCTGAGAGGCACAGCTGTCAGCAAGTGGCTGTCTGGAATCCAGACGCTTGCAAAGTTTCAAGGTTGAAGTTTAACTCCCAACAGGAAGCCTGGAGGAAAAACAGGCTATGGGTTCAGGAACTGGGAACAAACGCATACAACAAAGACTTTGTGAGCACAGGAAACCATCCAAAGATCTACTTACTGGGTCTCATATTTTGGGAGGACACTGTATTTAAAGAAAATCAGTATTTCAGAGAGGAAGAGTACTAGCAAAGATGTGACGTTCAGTGAGTTTATTTTTGTAGCAAGTCCGTGGAAGACAATAATTTAAAAAATTACAAGTACAGCTACCATTTGATTTGGCAGTCTCATGTCAGACTAAACTTTCATCTTTGATGAATAGATAAAGATACTATTATATATAGATGAATAGATAAAGATACTATTATATATAGTTCATAATATAATGTATATAATTGGTTTTACAAAAGAAGGAAATTTGCTATTTGCAATAATAAGAATAAATTTAGGAACATTGTGCTAAATGAAATAAAGTAGGGTCAAAAGAACAAGCAATGCATGATTTCACTTTTATGAAGATTCTAAAGTAGTGAAAAAAATAGAACCAGGTAGTAGAATAGTTATCAGGAAGTGAGGAAAGGTGGAAATAAGGAATAATCAGTGGAAAGTATGAAGTTTCAGTTATACAAAATGAACACATCTTGGAGCTATGGTAAAATATAGGATCTGTACTTTAAAATACTGTATTTCATACTTAAAGGTTCACTTATGAGCATAGATCTTATGTTACGTACTCTTACCACAAGAGAAAAATAATATGAAATAAAATAAATAAATATAAAGCACTGAAAGAAAATTATGGAGATGATGGATAAGTTTATGGTCATATTTTAGTGATAATTTCATGGAAAGACACTTTATCCCCAAATTCAGCAAATTGTATAAATTGCATATAGTTACATGTCAATCATAATTCAATAAAATATTATTCATAAAAATAAAACAGTAATACACTTATGAACTTAGTTGCTCTTTAGACCTTTTTTAAATCTCTTCTTTGTTCCTTCCTTTTCAATTCTAGACATCAGGCAGAGATTAGAAAAAGAGCCTACAGTTAGTAAATCAGTGACTATAGTATTAAGTCAATTTTAAGTATTTTTAAACTAATGTTTAAATATAAACTAATTTGATGACTAGCCAAATCAGTATGGGGATTCCTCAACATTTAAAATTAGAAATTCCATTTAATCCAGCTATTTCCCTTATAGACATTCATGTTTGTAGTGGCACAATTCAAAATAGCCAAATCTTGGCAGCAGCCTATTTGTTCATCAACAGATGAATGAATAAAGAAAATGTGGTATTTACGCATAATGGAATACCACTCTCCCATAAAAAGGAATGAGTCATTTGTAAGAAAATGGGTGTACTTTGAGACCATAAAGTTAAGTGAAATAAATCAGATGGACAAGCTTAAGTATCGTATAGTTTGTTTTATACAAGAAGCCCACAGTATAAATAAAAAGCAAAATAAAAGGTAGATAATGGGAAGTAGGGAGGTAGATTTTTCTCAAATGGAAAGGAGATTATACAATAGAAAGATAGGAGAGCAAAAACAAGGAAAGGAGATGAAAACAGGAGTCAAATGGGTTATGTACATGTGCAGACTCCACACAAAAATGTCATCATTGTGTACTGCAAACATGCACTAATAAAAATTACCTTTTTCACAAAACAGAACCCCATCTGTTAAGCTTTGTATTTTATTTTTAATGTCTTGGTCTTGCTAACTTCTTTTGGTACCAGGAGTTGAACTCAGGACCTTTTCAGGCAGGCGCTTTGCCAGTGAGCTATATTATCGGGTCCTGACCTAGATCCCTGATCTCCCGAGCGAGTGTATGGCAGAGGTTAAATAAAAATGAGACAATTGTATGATTTTTTTTAGGGCTCCAGGAGGGTCAAAGTCCTTTAGGTAAGCTCGAGACTCTGAGGGCTAAGCCTAAAACTTCTCTGGATTCGCCCACTTTATTAGGACAATAGGCGGGGAAACTGAGGAATGCACAGGTGATGAGCAGGACCTTGGGAGTCACTTCAAAGACTTCTCCAAGTAGTAAATTATGCCAATTTAGGAGAACTGTCCTATCGCCAATTGACATTTATGGTAGGATTGATACTGCATGAGTAATTGCTGCAGCTACAGTCTCTAGCTTGTTAACTGGGGTTGGAGCCAGGTGTCAGCAGCTATGGCTTTATCTTGCCCTTTGAGGTATCTCTGGCCTCACAGGCCACTACAGGCCTCAGCCAGGACCAGTGATTGATAGAGGTTCACTTACTATGGATCAGCTCCCATCGCCAGGCAAGGGGCCGAGGCCTAGGACAGACTCACAAATAAACATAGAAAGCCAATTAGTAAAATTTAAATCCTGCTCAGAGCCATTTCGTAGTGGTCTCCAACACTATATCCCTGGCTCTATAAGAAAATTATCTTAAAAGTATTTAAAACCTGCAATTCAGTTTTTATCAATAAGCATTGATAGTGCACACACGGTGATCTGTGGTGGAAATAAGATGAATAAGGTATGACATCTTATTTGCTACCATTAAGGAATCTCATAGTTGAGAAAATAAATGGATCTGGTAAAACTATGATGCAGTTAAAATGATTTCTATGATTACACAGGGAGTATTTAGTTTTCTAAAGTGTATCTTTTGCTCAAAAACTCTTGGGAATATTCATTTTTCTTTCCATCCATTCCATATGAATGAATGATGATTTTACTTCTTATATAAAATCATTACACCACTAACCCTCACCTATATTTTCTATGAGAATTTTCCCTTCTGTTTTGTACTCCTATCCTTGTGATATAACAAAATTGACCTGTCAACCCTCAGACAAGATTCACTTTTTGCACTTCCATCTGGCCCAGAATTTCTAGTGTTTGCTCTCTTTCAAACCTATTGCAGCTTATAAAAGTATCATCTCCCCAATAGAGCTTTTTCTTCAAAGCCCCCTCGTTTAGCCTGGACTAATACATTTCACGTTTCACACTTGCTGCTTATAACCTGAATGTATATTAGAGTTATACTTGAGTTACCTTCACTTGACTTCTACCACTGGAGCATAATTTAGGGAGTTGGAGGAAAAACTGTATCTTGGTCTCATTATTTTATATCTACTTCATGGTGCCTCAACCAGAGACCAACATATGGTAGGCAGTTAAAATAGATTAAATTCCTCAATATAATATAACCCCTCCCAAAATATGAACTTTGTGTTCCTATTGAGAATTTTAGAGTTGTTTTGCCCAAGAATAATATCTATGTGCTTATCAGTTAAATGTATATGGGATATTTAATAAATGGTTACTTTACTTAATTTATTAAATTAGTTACACTTATGTATTTAAATCATCTATCTTCAAACAATAACAATTTAAAATGGTTCATTTTTCTCGTTCATACTGCATGCAAAAATGTAGTCAAATTCCTACATGAACCTATTATTAAGATCTTTACCTTTGGCAAATCTATGTTTTCAATTACATTGTTTTTCAGGCTACACCTGTACTATGATCTGAGCATTTTTGAATATATAATTCCTATAGATGCAGGAATTTTACTTTAAACAGCATAATCCACTTGGATATTTTCCAGTCACATTTTTTGATCTGTGTTTGTATACTCACAATATGAGTGATACAAACATCTACTATATTATTAACTTTATACACTTTGTTTTCTTATAGCTGTTTTAGATTTACAGAAAAGAGAGAAAGGAAAAAATACAGTACAGGTGGCTTATATATCCTCTCATTGCCACCAGTTTCCCCTATTGTGACCAATTGTATCAGCGTGGCCTATTTATTAGAGTTGATAGTGAAAATATTAATATGATGCTATTAACTGAAGTCTCTAGTATATATTTAGGTTTGTTTTTTCTGTTGTATATTCTAGAGTTTTTTTTTAAAATATCATTTATTTTTAAAGCAGTTATGGGTAGCAAAATGGAATAAAACACAGACATTTCTGCTTGGTTTAGTGTCACACACCTGCAATCCCAGCACTCTGGGAGGCAGAGCTAGGAAGATCACGAGATTGGGCCCAGCTCAAACAACTAAACAATTTAGCCAGAGAGGAAAAAAATACAAAGATTTGCTGTAAACCTCCAGTACTTAATTGAAACTCTCTGGCATGGTACATTAATTACAATTTATGAACTACATTAGCCTCTCATTATCACCCAAAGTCCAAAGTTTACATCAGAGTTCACTCTTGGTGCTGTGAATTCTATGGGTGTTTGATATACTTATAATGACACATATTCATCGTAAGGATGTATAGAGCAGTTTCACTGCCCTAAAACTTACCTACGTTTGTCCCTCCTTCTTTCCCTTTTAGCCCTAGAAATTACTGAACCACTTACTATCTCCATAATTTCGTCTTCTTCAGAATTTCACATAGTTGTATCAACCACTAGGTAGTATTTCCAGGTTGGCTCCTTTTACTCAGCACAACGAATTTAAAGTTTTTGTTGTTTATGACTTGATAGCTCATTTATTGTTTTATTGCTGATTAATATCCCATTCTGTCTAAGTATCAAACTTTGTTTAGCTATTTTCCCTCTTGAAGGACATCTTGGCTGCTCTCAAGGTTTGTCAGTTATGATTAAAGCTGCTGTAACCATTTATGTGAAGATTTTTGTGTGAATACAAGTTTTAACTATTGTTTTGAAGGATGCTTTGAAATATATATTCATATTATATTGTAATATGTACAATCATAAGATCATATTGTCAGGAATAATTTCCGAATCCTATTTAATGTGTGTATATCTGTTACACATAGCTTCTCTGTTGATCTCAATAAGTCTGTGGATTGTGCATCATTTGAGGTTGAGGCAATGGAGTCTTTGCCTGAAGTAATATAGCTTTGGGTTTGTGAATGTAGCGAACCATTTACAAGTTATGGCCCATGAAGATTCATCTTCTTCCATGTTAGTTTACCCATATGAAAAGTACTGTATATTAGGCTTGTAGAGAGTACTAATGATAGTAAATAATAGCTGCACCCCCTAGCAAATTCAAACAAAAAACTAGAAAAGAAGTAAAAATTTCTAGCATATTAACAAAATGGACCGACCATCCATCCCTATAATTCACGTGAGCTACAAACATTTATCTGGTAGAGTCCAAAGAAAAGGACTATCGTATAATTAACTTCCACACAAATTCCCATAAAATTGGCAGATGTATTTTAATATATAATTGTAAACTGCTTACATAGCAATATGCAATTTGCTGATTATAAAATCATATGTAGTCCTCAATTCTCAGAGTATTGTATAATTCTTGGCAAAGTAAATTTTTCTGTATTATTTGAAGTATTTTATCAATCTATTAACTAAATTTATGTATATTTGAGTTATTTCATTAATTCTATTATTCCTGTATTCACAAAGAGAAGCCAACTTCATAGCATGAGATATACATAGTGACATGCTGAGAGGGAGTTTTGTATTGCAGAATGAATAAAAGCTTGGCTCTCTAGTCATATAACAAGCTGAAGTTTAACCCCAGACCACTGTTTAGTTATACAAAACTGAAAATTAATTTAATCTTTGTGTCAATTTCTTCCTATTCAAAATTGACATAGTAATTCTTATCTTTCTAGGTTATTTTATGAATTTCAAGTAATATTTATAAAGTCCTTGATTCATAATAAAAAGCTTCTTGTTTGTATCCTTTTATCTAATTCCTTTTTCTGAGCCATTTCCAGTATCCAATTTTTCATCATATTTTGTAAGTGGCTTTTAAAAAATGGGCTCATATGTTAGATTTTTAACAATAAAATTTTCCTGCATATACAGTGACTTAATCTAGATTTAAATATATCTTATACATCATTCCTAAGAATGAAATAAGAATAGATTGTCCAAACAGTAGAATTGTTTTATATAATTTAAATTTAAAATATTTGGTTAATCCTCTATGCTAGCAAAAAACTTAACATTAAATTTAGTGTCACATTGCACTGTTGATTGAACTCTTCTACACACAGCTCTTGAATAGATAAGAAATATTATTAATATCATATCATAGATTAAAATTTCAGAACATTAAAACATGACTTAGGCTGCCCTGGTAAGTGGCTGTTGTCTGGTAAGCCACGGCCAACCCAGGGCAAGAAGCAAGAAGCAACAGCATTTCCTGAGATCCGTGCCATGTTGGAACTTAGGGTGCTGAGCAAACAAGCAACCAGCCTGCTGCCTACTGGGGCAGGGCTTAGAATCAAACATACTTCCCCACCCCACCTCCCACCCCCCCGTTAGCAAGTGGGATCCAGGGATCTTGGCATCTCTTGGGAGCTTGAAGGTATGTAATGCAGCAAATGGGGGGAATTTCCTTCGACTATCTCTTTGAGGACAGATATTTTCATCACGGTTTTGCTTTGTCCTGATTGATGGTGTTGCTCTATTCAATATTCTGTTTTGATAAGTTCTATAATATTGTGTATTTCTTTTGATTTTGCTATACCTGATTGAAGGAACAACTATTGTGAAGATAACAAGGTATACAATGTTGCCTATTACTGTTGCCCCAGTGACCTGCTGTGATATTCTGTACCAATTTCACTACACTGTCTCAATTGGCTTTATTCCATCCTGTTTTATTGTATATCACTACCTCCAAGTTAATAAAAAATTAAATAAAAAAACAGTAGAACATGAGAAAACAGGTAACAAAATACCTCCAAAAATTCCCAACTTCACCAAAGCGGATCCATGTGACATGGATGAGGAGAAACTCAAAAAGAAAACAACAGAATTATATAAGGTGATTAAAAAGGAAATAACAACAACAAAACAGATCAATAAGATACTGAGTAAGCAGAAACATGATATAACTAAACAGGTAATGGACTTAAAAAGCAAAAGGAGGGAAAGAAAGTGCTCTAAAGGATATAACTGCATGTATGTTTAAGTGTGTAGGATTGATAACCGTATTACTAAGTTTTTTTGGATTGTTGAACAGAACTGTTTGTAGCCTCATTGTTTGAAAGTCCACTTTGTATGCCTTAATTTTGTAACATGAACAACTGTTTCTAAGAAGACAATATGTAATTTATCAACTAGTGATTTCTTACTGTTTTTTTGAAATTCTGTATTATTTCTACCCTTTTTTTTCAGTTTTGCTTTTTTTCTCTTTAAATATAATTTTTAAAAAATAAAAAACCATTTCATTTAACAAAAAAAAGTGACAGTCTGAGTCACAAAATGAGAACCAGAGGTATTAAAACAAGAAATTCCATTCTCTAATATTTGATACATTATGCAATGTTACATCTTATGTAAAAGGCACACTGTTGGGCCTCTATAAATTTTTACATTTATCCATAGCATTCTTTTATGTATATATAAAGTTAAAGTATTTGTTTTCTAACAAATATCTGATTTTTTATTATGGTGATTACACTTGCTTTATTTTATATACGTATGCTCACTACCTAAAAATATTCTCAGGAAATATTTATAAAGCTAAATAAATTATCATTATATCCATCTGTAGAATTAAGTATGAAAGTATATATATATATATATATATATATATATATATATATATATATATATAAATATATGTAACATATTAAGGATTGAAAGAGTGACCTATATATAAACCAAAATTTTCTTTAGATATACATTGTCTGGGAAGTTGAATGACATAACATTAAGGACATAGATGGATTTGTTTCCCCTTAGGACCAGCAGTATAAATTTAAAGCAAATAAAATGAAAATACAAGTGGAAAACCATCAAAAAGTGAAATATGAATTTAAATAAAACTTCACAAGAAAAATGCAGCTACCATGGTTAAAGTATACCTTTTTTTGTGATTTTTAATACCTTTTAAGTTTAAAGAAATAAAAACTCCACTTCAAGCATCTCAAGAAAGAAAAATATAACTTGCTGAAAAGACTCTGAATCACCCTATGGAAAACAAAATCAGAAATAAAACGGGCTTTCATCTGGATTCTAGAAATACTGGGAATCACTTACTCAAATGACCTCGGAGACTTATGTTTTCATCTCTGTCTGTTCTTGGACATTCATTTTATATTGCTTTGTCATTTCAAAAAGACTTTTTCTCTGCAGCAAGTCTAACAATTGATATATTGTGTTAACTTGAGAAGTCTAGAAGCTTAACTAAGTAAGTCAGCATCCTACATCCTGGAGTGCAGAGGACCAACCAATATTGTTCCATTATTGTTCTAGGATGTTGTTCATTGTGTCAATGTGAGAAAGTCCAAAGTTTAACTAAGAGATTCAGCAGGGGGCCAGGGTCCTTACTTTGTAAATGTCCTCAGCCTGTGCAAGTGGAGGGTAAAGAGATGGCAGGAGTGCTACAGCCACCTAAGGAGCATAGGGGCACAGTCTGCTTAAAGTATCCTGGAGGAAAAGAGGTTTGCTCTTCCCTCCTTTTGCTCCAGTTGCTTTGTTATCGACTGCCCCTGTGCCATGCCACTCTGTCTTAGAGCCAATTGATTATGTGCTGAAACCTGCACAAACTATGAACTAAACAAACCTTTCTTTCTTTAATTTGAGGTGTCAAGTATTTTGTCCCAGCCATGAGGGACTTTGCCTAAGAGAGCAGGAACATCAATGGTAAATAGTTTTTAAGTTCTACACCTTATGAGTTACTAACTTTTGCTATCCCTTGTTCTGACTCCAAACATTTCAGGGAATGTCACTTGTTCATCTTGGGTCTAGTTCAGAACCAGATCAGCAAATGTGGTCAGAAAATAGGTTTAGGGTGTATAAGAACATAGAAATTCATAGGCTTATAGATTGTTGAAACTAGAAGACTCATTAAATACTACTTTTCTAATGATGTTATTTTATAAATTAGTCAACTGTGACCACCAGTGTTCAGAGACTTGACCAAGTAACAACACCTGGATTGGGACAGAGAGCCAGTGCTATTAATACTTAAAGGATTAAGGAGCAGTAAAAATAGATAAAGGTAAAAGGGCCAGCAAAAGTAGAAAAAAGAGAAAAAGGAGAGAGAAGAGGAAGAGAGAAGGGGGAGAAAAATAAGAAAAGAAGGTAGGAAGAACAGTTGAAAAGGGGGAAAGAAATGGAAAGGAAAGAAGGAAGGTGGGGGAGCGGATTACTCTCACCACACTCATACTGATGGAATGAGTGAGAGAGGAGAATATATATATTAAAACAGTGCCAAACCTGCACCTATAGACAATGAATGATGACTTGTATGGCATGAATAGTGAACAGAATCAATAAATGTT
The DNA here is from genome assembly GCA_004027295.1 of Dolichotis patagonum. Lineage (NCBI taxonomy): Eukaryota > Metazoa > Chordata > Mammalia > Rodentia > Caviidae > Dolichotis > Dolichotis patagonum. The sequence goes on from PVJX010021064.1 coordinate 26,741, forward strand.
TATGCTACTCTTAAATTATCAGGTTACTTTACTCAATTTCTTTTGTAAATAGAGGTGCTACTCTATTTTAGTTTTTTATTCATCTTTCCTCACCAAAGTACAGATCTGAAAATTGAGTCTCATAAACTTGTTTTGGAATGATTCAAATTCATGGTACCTTCAAGAAAGAAAAAAATTATTTGATTCTGCCTAGTTTGAAATGTCAGTAGAGAAATTAATAGATTCTATGATGCACATCTTTCTCATTAGGAAATACAAGTTCCATCTCTTGCTAGCAGGATTAGAAACTCTTATTAGGAATGTAAATTCTAGCTCTTGCTAGCAATACCTTTAATGACTCCTTAGTGTACCAGATCATTACAAGAATTATTAAAATACAGCCACAGAAACATGTATCTCTCTTTAGAATGACTCATCACTAAATGTATGGGCTTTTCAAGTAACATTATTGATATACTAATATTTTCTTGGAGCTATTTGAGTGTGACAGATAATTTATTTAACAGCATTGATTTCCTGCCTACTGATAGGCAGATAGTTGTGTAAGGAAAGTAAGACATTTCTTAGAGAACTAATATATGTGAAAGGAAAATAATTAGTGGCATCTAGTATGGGAAACTAAATATTTTGAATCAAACTTTTTGAAAAGCCTAAAATATATTGAGCAAAATATATGAAATATTTTTAATGTCATCAGGTAACTAAGAAAGAAGAAAATAATGACAATGCCCACATCTGGAAAAAATACCCCAGCAATCCAGAGATGAGAGCCTGGTATTTGGAAGTGCTTCAGTTCTGTGGGCACTTGTCAATTTGGTATAGGTATCTGACCCACTGGAGTATTCTTTGATCTGTAGTGAATTAAACTGCATTCAAAAATCACCAATGTGGCCCCTATAAATAATCTGTCCCTGTCTCTGTTTTTGTTTCTGTCTGTATCTCTCTGTTTCACAATGAGCTACATTAACAGCCTATTTATTTGTTTATTTTTGATTTTGAGACAGAGTCTCTTAAATTGCCAAGGATGTGATTAAAATTGCAATTCCCCTCCTTCAGGTTCTCAAAGTACTGGTGCTACAGGAATACACCACAGTGATAGGCCTGGAAATCTCTCTTAATTGAGATTGGAACCAGAATCTATGTACACTAGATTAAATGTGCATGCAACATCTGTGTAACCAAAGTCAGTTCCTTAAATTGGGTTAAAGCTACAGAAACAGTAAAATATGCAGTTAAATATAACTACTGGTACAATATAATAATACATGCTCCTAGGATTTTGCGCATGTAAGTAAAAAATCTATATATTTTGAAAGTGAGAAGTTTTCTAAAATGTTCACATTGTCTGAGAGAATGGTATCTATGAATTAACTAACACATTATAATCTCTAGGAAATGAGTAACATATAATATGAGATATATATGTACTGAGTTATACTGAGAAAAAATAGAAAATAATATTGATCCAAACAAAAACAAGAAAAGGGGAAAAGATAAGGCTAGATACAAACCATAAAAATTAGTGACATGTAAATATGCATATGGAAAATACTGAATAATTGTTACCTGCCCAGATGAAAAACATCACCTAATTATGCACTATTTAAAAATGATAAGTGTGAAACATAGAAGATTGAAAGAAAATAGATGAGAAAAGACATATGAAAATGTTTAATTTTATTGATATATATGGAATATAATACTTAAAATACATAATTCTTCAGATAGTGTATTGCTAGTATTCCTCCAAGGAACACTTAATAGCAATTTACTATATATTGGTCTGAAGCATACTTGTTCAATTCAAATGATGAAAAAATTTCACTAAACTAGAAACCCACAACAAAAACAAACAAAAACTCCAAGAAACACAGTCCTTGTGTTAAACAACACAGTCCAGCATAAAAAAGCAGGTTAAAAATAAATCTCAAGGAAGGGAGAGGCAGGGATGAAAAAAGAATGTTATATATATGTACTAACTCTCATTGAGGACTGTAATACATTGCAAACATATACTAATAAAAAAGAAAAATCAAAAGAAAAACCACAAATAGAAACAAGAAAATACTAAACTGCATAAAAATATAACTATTACATATTGTACTAGTGAAATATGAGCAAATTAGTACCTACAGACAGTTTTGTAGCTATGAGCATGTAGTTTAGAAAATAAAGATGATGACAAAAGTGATGTACTCTTTTATCTTTGGTAACTTAAAAAAAGAACCAAGAAGTAAAACAAAAAATGAAAAGGTAATGTATATAATAATAAATATAAAAGCAGAAATAATGACATAAAAGATTAGTACACTATAGAGAAGACAAAAAATTTCAATGTTTAAGTTGACAACTTCAAATGAGACTATCAAAGAAACAAGAAAAGCAAAAGGGATCAAAATAAAAAATGGAAAGTGTACATTAATACCTATCTTACAGATATAAGATGATATTTTGAACTTTATAACAATATGTGTCATCATTTCTACAAAACAGATACATTCTTTTAAAAGATACAGCCTCTCAAACTGGTTCAAGGATGAAAAGCAAAGAAAATCCTAATCATTTGGAATTTAATAAAGTGATATAATTCTTTATAAAATGGCCTCCCTATATCTCAGTGCAGGCAAACTAATACAGAAAGAAAAGAGTTTGATAACAAAATATCACATAATGATTAGCACATACCCAGCAATATATAAAATGCACAGTGCTGGCTCTACTGCAGGAATAGAAGGTTGATTTAATAATAGAGAATCAATCAGTGTAACTTACTTCCTTAGAATAAACAGAAAAATCATGTAAAACAAATCTATTGATATAATTCAATAACCATTTATGAGAAAGTACACTTAGCAAAGACAATACAAGGGACTTCCCTTGTATTGTATAGTGGATTTGTGCATAAAGCTTATATAGATAATAATATGAAATATTAAAATGAGTTTCATTGAGATTAGGAACATGGAACCAAAGCCAACAAAGCACACTACTATATATTTTCTTTTTGAACTGTGCTACACAGTCAAAATACTAAATAAAAGAGAGTGTTATATGGCCGAAAAAGAAGAAATCAAGCTTCCACTGACTGTATAATATGATTATGTGTGTAGAATAGCTAATGAATCTAGAAATAAATTATGAGGATTATTAAAAAATTTAGCAAGACTGCTGATATAGGGCCTGTCTCTTTGGGAACCGAAACTCTTGCACCCGTAGAGTGGCCTGGGCTGTTTGGATCGAAAGTCTGCGCAGACCTGCATCTCGGCGTGACTGTTTGGGACTGGTAGGCCCGCCCTTCATCCGCAGGGAACTGCCTGCAGACCAGCATCTGGGCCAGGTCTGTTTGGGCCCGTAGCCCCGCCCTTCACCCCCAGGAAGTCTCCCAGAAAGCAGCATCCCAGCCTGTCTCTTTGGGACCTGAAACTCTCAGACCTGCAGAGTGGCCCGGGCTGTTTGGATTGGGAATATTGTGGAGACTGGCATCTTGGCCAGGTCTGTTTGGGACCGGGAACTTTTCAGAAACCAACATTCTGGCCTGACTCTTTGGGACCTGTAGGCCCTTCACTCGCAGGGAACCTCCTGGAGACCTGCCTGGGACAAAGCACGGTGGCCTGGCCTGCCTGAAATTCCACAGGCTCCAGGGTGGCCACACCCAGCATTCCCCTTACAACTTAGGGAGCCAGGAGCCCACAGAGGGGAGTTAGGACCCTGTGAGGAAGCCAAGAGCCTGTGGGGGAGCCACTGCCCCTCCAGGAACTGAGGGTGTAACAGGTAATTTGCCACACATGCAGAGAAAGCTTTGGAACACTGCTCAAAGTAAGGAAATACAGAAAAATGACAAAAGGTAAGACCAAAAGGCAGGCTCAAAGCCCTAGCCCTCCCCAAGAAAGCTTAGAAGCTGTGTACATAGAAGAAAAAAGAAGCCATACACCTGAAATGTCTGAAATGATATCAAATTAAATAAATATGCAAATTGGGAAAGCTATGGAGAAATTCAAACCAGAAATACTTGCACAGGTAAAAGAAGAATTGATAAAAACAGTGAAAGAAATAGTGAACGCATCTAGTGAAAACACAGCTAAAAAATTAGAGGAACAAAGCAAACAGATAGAATCCCTCAAAGAACAATATAAGAAACAAACAGGATGCATAAAGCAGATTCAAAGAGATATACAGGAAATGAAATATTCTACTAAAAGCTGTAAAAACCACCTCAATGAAAGTGAAGACAAAATTTCGGACCTCGAAGATAAGATTGCAGCCAGTGAGCAGGAAAGACAAGATCTTTTAAAAATAACAAAGAATCAGGAAATAACAATTCAACACCTGCAAGATGATGCAAAGAAAAATAACAAAAGATTAATAGGGATAAATGAAAAAGAAGGGGACAGACCAAATGATATCAAGAGGATATTTACAGAAGTCATAGCTGAAAACTTCCCAAACATGAGAAGAGAAACAGACATCTGGATAAGTGAAGCATATAGAACTCCAAACAGCCATAACCAAAATAAAACTATACCCAGACAAATAATAATCACCATCCCAGAAATCCAACATAAGAATAGAATACTAAAAACTGTTAGAGAGAAAAGAGAGATCACCTATAAAGGAAAACCTATCAGAATCATGGCAGACTTCTCAACACAAACAATGAAATCAAGAAGAGCATGGAGTGAAGTATTTCAGATCGTAAAGGAAAACCACTTCCAACCCAGACTGACATACCCTGCAAAACTGTCCTTCAAAATGGATGGAGAAATAAGATACTTCCATGACAAAGAACAGCTGAAGAACTTCATGAACACCAAACCAACCCTACAAAGAATACTGAAAGACATTCTAGATACACACGGGAGAAAACCACCAAGCAAGGCAGAAAATTAAACAGAATGGAAAGCTAAAGACACAAAAGCAGAAAGATAACATGTCAACAATAAACCAATATATAACAGTTACAACCATTAATGTAAATGGCCTCAACTCGCCAATCAAAACAAACAGACTGGCAGAATGTATCAAGAAACAACATCCAACCATATGCTGTCTACAAGAAACCCATCTAACCCAAAAGGACACTCATAGACTGAAAGTCAAGGGATGGAAAAGAATACTTCATGCAACAGGAAACCAAAAAAAGCAGGAGTGGCAATCCTGTTTGCAGACAATGTGAATTTCAAACCAAGAATGATCCAAAGAGATAAAGAATGTCACTACATACTAGTTAGGCGAAAACTTCAAGAGGAAGAGATAACAATCTTAAATATCTATGCACCAAATTCCAGAGCACCCAGCTATATAAAGCAAATACTAACAGAAATGAAAAATCAAATAAGCAATAACACAATTATAACAGGAGACTTTAACACACCATTGACCCAAAGGGACAGATCAACTAGACAGAAAATCAGCAAAGACATAACAGAACTGAATCACACCTGTGAACAAATGGACTTGATAGGTGTATACAGAGTGTTCCATCCAACAACATCAGAATACACCTTCTTCTCAGCAGTACATGGGACATTCTCTAAAATAGACCCTATATTAGCCCACAGAACATATTTAAGTAAATGCAAAAGAATTGAAATTATCCCATGCATGTTATCGGATCATAGTGCTGTGAAACTAGAAATTAATGATAAAAGAAATTGCAAAAAACCTACAAACACATGAAACTGAATAATACACTC
>PVJX010021065.1:0-32190 GCA_004027295.1 Dolichotis patagonum
GTAAGGAAAGCAGAGAAATAATTGTAACCCGTTACCCAGAATGGATGTCAATTTCTGAATGATATTAGGTATTTTAGATTAAATATAAGGAGATGATTAAAACTAAAGTGCTTCAAGTTCCAATCTGTGTCCAATATTTTTTTCAGTGAACAGAAGGAGAGGGAGGGTTTTTCATAGATCTGAGTCTGGTCACCTGGGAATCAATACATGGGGCTATTGACATACATGGTTGGACTGTTACTTTTCAGACATGTAAATCCTAGCAGTCCTTCTGTAATAGCTAATGCTATTCACTTAAATCAAGCTTTTCTCATCTGAACCGCTGGTAATTATCCAATCCATCTCAGAGACATGCTCCCTTTTAACATTAACCACAGTGTCAAATTGCATCAACCACGTTCTGTTCTGGTGACTTTGCTGCACGGTGATGAATGTGGGCATTTTGGAGTTCATAGTTCAACTGTCTGTTTGGGCGGTGGGCAGTTCAGTAAGCAGATGATCAGGAATAGGAGTGAGCTGTCCAGAGGATGATTATGCAGTTTCCTAGAATTCCAGTTATGCTGTTAATTCTGATGCTTTGTTAAACATGTTAAATATCTAAATCGGTGGATGCATAAGAGGGCCGATGGCTTGCCTTGAGATATTTTAAGGCATTAGGTTGAATCGAGAATTTCTGTCATACACCCTTGCACTGTCTAGTCCCCAAACCTACTATACTCAGGAGGGCGGTACACAGCAGATCCAAGCAGTAGACGTGCCTGTGGTTACGGTTAGTTCCCCTCTGTTTCAATACTGTGGCTAAGCAAAAGTGTGAACTGAGCAAGCCGTGTGTAGTTCTTTGTTTCTTGGCCTCACAGATTGTGATGGAATAAGGAAAAAAGTGCTACTGAGCCCTGCTTAATTTCAGACTGAGTGGAGTCTCCTCTTAGGTGGCCGTGCACACAGTGGAATCTAATATGTACTGACAGACTGTCTTTGGAGGTTACAGACATCATTCTGTTGCCTCCTCTGTAAACACAGTCTGTGGGTCAGAGCTGGGCACTACTACAAGCCTGCGAAGACAGATCAATGGTTTAACGAATCCATAAAAGATGCTTGGACTCTGCTGCAATTTGCCGAGCACTCCAGTTAAATGAAACTCCTGTACTCTTTAACAAAGATAGAGATAATCAATGACTGGAGCTGGAAATCAATGTCCAGTAATCACAACCTCCCAGAATTTGTGTTGTCTCACTGCTAGCAGAGAATCAGTCACATTCAGGCTTCAAGGCTTGCTGAGTGGACGTGGATACTTGCTCAGTGGTTGAGAGCTGAATTTGACCTGGAGGTGACATCATCTTAGTAGTGTTGCTTTTGTGAGGACTGTTTTAAAGCTAAGGAATATGATTTAAAATAGCATTTCCTTAAAGTGATGAGATTAAGCTCAAGAATTACATTTATTTTAATGTGTAATATCTTTGTAAGTCATCCTGATGATGAAAAGCAAATAGGGGAATAAAATCCATTCATGATTAAGTCCTTAAAATGTCAAGTTGTATAGTGTTGGAGAGCCCTGATTAATCCTTCCTTAGTAAAATATTCCTCATTAGTTTGCAGTGGTTAAGGGTTAACCTCTCCTACTATAAATTCAGATATTAATGTATTTTCTGCTTAATTCAAATTCGAATAGAGGAAATATAGTTAGTAGATACGATTTTCTTTACTTCCAAATGCACTTTGGAAACATACTGATTTATGAGAGAACTTCGGAAGCATGTGGGAGAATTCCTTCATAAAAACATTGAAATATATTTAAAAAGTACTTAACCATTTTGATTGTGGAAAAATAACTGCCTGGTCTTTGAAATTATTTTCCACAGAAATAGTAGAATTTATGACATAAATCAAAGATTTTTTGCATCCAATTTTTGCCTCAAAAACTTAAAATTTCTTAATGTTTAAATTTTCTGATCATTAAGAGCTGGATCCCACGTTAATAAGTATATTTTGGGGATTCAGTGGGTAATAGGAATTTCAAGGTAATATGACTACTAATCTCCCTCATAGGTCTTTTGCCAAACTCTCCAAGGTAAAGTGGGAGTTTCCTATGGATTGAATAGCTGTTACTTTGTTTTGTAACTTTTTTTTTTTTTGTACTGCGGACTGAACTCATGACCTCATGTTTGCCAGGCAGGTGTTTATGCCACTGAGCTAAATCCTTGGCCCTGTAATCTGTTGATATAATATATATGTATATGTGTATATATATATATGTATATATATATAAATGGTATCTATATAGAATGATATATATATAGAATGATGTATATATAGAATTATATATATATATATATATATATATATATATATATATATATATATATATTTTTTTTTTGTACCGGGGAGCAAACTCATGACCTCATGCCTGCCAGGCAGGCACTTATGCCACTGTGGACCCTATATTTTAAAAAATACAGTGAGCAGCAGTTTTATTACTACATGTTCAACGTTTTGTTGTAAGAGTTCTTCAAGGCCCTGACACTTTCTGTGGTCAGAACACGACCTATAGGACTATATGTTCTATAAATTGGAGCAATTTACATTTGTGTGTGTCAATGTACATTGCCTGATAGGAGGTAAATGCCTCCTTTCCAGTTTTGTTTGTTTTTAGCCAAGATTACAAAACAGCACCCTGTTTATCTGTTCATTCTTTGAAAAATAAAATAAAAAGCTACAAGGAACGCTTACAATGTACTGTCCATGTTTTAGGTTTAGTAGATACATTTTTTTTTTTTTTTTTGGATACATGTTTTGAACAAGGTAAAAGATCTCTGCCTTACAGGAACTTGCATTCTCGTACAGGAGGGTGATGGACTAGAAATGTAAAACATGTATACTGTATGTACTATAAATTCAAGTAATGATAGGTGCTATAAAGAAATGGAGCAAGGGGATGGTCTGTTATGGGGTGATGTCTTTCTGTCTGGTGACCACTAAAGTTACCTTGAGAAGGAGATGTCGTGAGGGAAGGAACACAAGGAAGTGACAGAGCCAGCCGTAGGAAGAGCTTATCGCAGAGGAAGAGGTGTAACAGAAGTGGAAGTTGTAAGACAGGAACAGGCGTGGCATTTCTGACCAGCAGCAAGCAGGATGGAATGTCTGGAGGTGAATGGTTACAGTGGTTAGTGGCCGGATTCTGGAGCCCGGAGGGGTCAGGATCTGGGTCTCACTCCAAGCGAGATGCGAGCTCTTGGAAGCTGTTACGTAGAGTGGATGCTCCGATGTTCATTAATGATTGGGCTTGTTTGTTTAGTTTTGTTTTTGAGACAGGATCTCACTGTGTGGTTCAGGCTGGCCTCAAACTCGGCAATCCTCCTGCCTCAGGCTTCTGAGTGCCAGGATTACAGGCACGGGCCACCACACCTAGCTGTTGATGGGATTTCTATTAAGATCTTAAAATCTTAAATGCAATGGGGATTTAGAGAGTAAGAAAGGCAATAGAATAATAAAATTACCATCAAAGTTGGGCGTGTCTGATAATAGACAGCTAAAAATATTATTCACTGAATTATTCATTAGTAGTTTTGAGGTATTTCCTGCTAATGAAAGTGTATGCAACCAAGTTAGTGTTTCTTTTCTTTTTCCTTTTCCATAATGTAAGGGAGGAAAGGAGCCAGAAATGGACATTGTTAGTTAAATGTTCCATCACAGGAATTTTCTTTCTGTAGTATATGTGGGGCCTGCTCCCAGCTCAGTGGGAAGGTTAGGAGGTCAGAAAGCCAACTCCACTTGCATTCCAGCTCTTCTCAAACTCTGTTTCTGCAAATAGCACGATGAAAAGGAGCTGGTAACTTTGAAGGAAGCATCTTTGGATAAAAGTATTATTTTGGCTGGGGATTTAGCTCAGTGGCATAAGTGCCTACCTGGCAAGTGTGAAGTTGTGAGTTCGATCCCTGGTACCAAAAAAGGTATTACTTTGAAGTGTAAGCTATATCTTAAGAGTAGACATAGTTTGGTGATTCCTTATAGAGTGTATCAGGATTTTTAATGCAAATAACATAGTACCCAATGTAACTGGTTTAAACAGTAAAAGACCACTAGAGAGAAGGCAGGGGTGAGCTCACGAGGTTGTTTCATGAGCTTGGCTTCTTTACACAATGAATGTGTCATGCCTATCTGTTCTTGTCACGCAGAATAAGTAATCTGGAATTCCAGTGGGCACAGAAAGATAGGCCTGCAGTTTGCATTTATCACTGTATGCTTAGATGAGCTACCTCTTCTCAGCACCAGCCGTTTTGAGAAACCCGATCTTTGGAATACTGGCTCTAGCAGTGCTTCAAACCTGACTCTTTCTACTCGTTTTGGACTCTAGAATATGGGGTTGTGTTTAACTGTTGGATATGTCCCTTTGTGAAGAGGGACAGTGGTGTCCAGTCTATATGTCATTTCATTAGTGATAGTGGCCTGAGAGAGGTCAGCCAAGAACCATGTTGGATGTGGGGAGACAGATGCTTTGCACTAGACATATGATGGGCCGAGCCTGCTGGGAACCCACCAGGAGCTCACCTGCTCACATATTGGAACGACTTGTACTTTCTCTGTCGCTCAGAACTGTGTCTGCTACACAGAAGGGAAAGGAGAATGCTTTAAAAATTTGTGATTTAGTCTGAGGGGCTGAACGTATCAAGGTCAGGCGGCTGAAGGACAAAGATTTGAAGGTTGTGACTTTCAGATATTAATTAATCTATTTATTCATTTATTCAACAAATATTCATTCGTTCTGCCAGCCCGTGGGGATTTGTTGCTTGCTTGTTGGCCTCTGCCTGCCCTGACTTTTCACGGACCCCACCTTTAGCATGGTAATTCATTTCAGAGTAGACTGACAGTTGATAACTCCTGAGGGTAAGGACATTTTATAAACAAATAATAGTAAAGGTAATAACTCTTAAGAGTTTAAGGATTTTTAATTATCAAGGGTATCAGAAAAGTACGTTAACAGCGAAATTTCTGATTTGAGAGGAGAATCGTGTGTGATAATTACTGTCTGGTAAATATGGTCGAAAAGAAATGGCGAAAGTCACTTTTTGATGGCCACAGCCACATAAGGGACATGTGCTCAGCACCCTGGCTGTGTGAAGAGATGGAGTTTTGTTTTACATAAAGAGAACTACGTAGCTATGTTAGCATTAATGTAAGGGCAGGTAGGACGTTTGATAATCATGAACTCCAGCACAGAGAAATGCTGATTGAAACTCAAGTCCACAGACCAGACAGTGGTGACTGAATGGAAACATTTCAGTGTGTCTGCTGGTGGGTGACAGAGGCCACTTGCGTGGCACAGTGGTGTGGGTAGGAAGGAACGAGTTCATCTCCCTTTCTTTGTGTTCTTTGTTTCAATCTGGTATCTAATTTTAGTGCCCAGGGTTAGGATACCAAGTCTGTAGAGACCCAAATAAGCAAGTGAATACTTTGAATGTTATTTTCCTGGGCCTGCCTGGGTGACATGGTGGATATGCTAAGTGAGAAGTGTCTGCGTGGCTTTTTGGGATACCGAGGGAGGAGCTGGCCCTTGTCAAGGCTCCCCACACTTGCACCTGCTTCTGCCTCTGGTGACTGTGCTGTGGGGACCTGCAGTGTAGCTGGAGCTGGCGGCTCCCTCCCCGGTTCCAGTAGCCCCTGAGTACACATAGTGACAGTCGTTTCCAAAAGAGGCTGATTTTAAAACTGTGATGAAAATGGCTAACAGCAGGCTGAAGGTTAAAGTAAAAAACTTAAAACCATAAAATCTGCCTGGAGGCTATTTAAGCAAACTGTTTTAGAGGCACAGATGGTTCATATACCTCTGAGCCAAAAACAAAAAGTAAAAAGGGGACAGTAAAGCTGGCGTGATTAAGCAGACAAGTATGAAAGTTTTATTAGTGCTAAAAAGGCATCCTTTAGAAAAGTGAAAAATCTGTCTCAGGAAACTAGGAAGACATGTTAAAGACCTGTGGGAAGCAGAGAGGGCAAACAGATGACATTTCAAAAGCCAGCATGAAGGTGCAGACACACAGTGCACCTACGTGCAGTGGGCACCAGCACCTGTGTTCTAAGGATGTAGAGAACGGTGGAAGAGAAGGATGCAGTGTGCAGACGGTTGGGTGTGGCTCCTTTGTCCTGTGTCAGTCTTTGATGTAGACTGGATTTTATAGGGATTTAGTGCAATTTAAATGGTGATTGGAATCTCTAAGCAACATCAGCTGGAGTAAATTTAAGACGGTTAAGTGCCACTGGGCAAAGAGGCTTAGCCTACAATCACAGCACTTGGGAGACTTAGGCAGGAGGTGTGCCATGAATTTGAGGCTAGCCTGGGTTACATAGTGGGTTCAAGACCATCCTGACTCGCATAATGAAGCCCCATCTCAAAAACAAAACACAACAAAAACTTACTTGCCATAAATCAGAAGGTCTCAAGAAAAAAAAGATGATGTGGCCCCTGAAATCATGGATGAGTGCGCATCTCGCCTCCAAGGTGTGCCCTGCACACGCTGCACAGGGAGCCCTGGGATTTGAGATTAGTGAGGTTATCAGTGTCATCTGGAGCAGTCAGGACAGAATGGAGATTGCACCGTCACCATTGAGAAAGCGTTCTCTGAGGAAACACAGTACTAACTTGAAATAGCCTTCAATATAAACCTGAATGAGAATGGGCAATCTAGCCTTACAGAAAGGAAGGTAAGTTGTTTGTATTTTCAGAAATCCAAGTAATTCACTTAGACTTTGGGTAACTCCCTTTGAAGGGACCCTTGAGGAAAATAAACAGCTGAAGATAAGGAACAAAGCCTTGCCTTGGGTTAAAAATCTGGGTAAAGAGTGGATAATATTCCTTGGAGGACACATAAATTAATTGTGTACATCTCACGGGTGTATATTAGAAACACTATCACTTAATATAGTGGTTGCTTATTTGGAAGTAAATGTCAGAAAGAGGGGGACATTTCTTATTTTCTCTAAGTTGCTTTCACAACTTAGAGGCAAAATTGCCTCTTTATGTGTTCTGTCCTCCAAAAGACTCCACAAATATATTTATATGAAGAAATACCCTGTTCTACAAATATATAAATACAATGAGGTCACCTGACATCAGATCCAATTCCATCCACTCAGCTATCCACTAGTGCAAGGAAACAAAGAAGTTTGAATTCTCATTCTCTGATAGCAGCTGATTCATGATCCAGACTGTTGCCTGCCTAAAAGTTAAAAACCCAAACAAAGCAAAAAGCATTTAAATGATTGATTGCATTAAAGATATATTTTTTTAAGTGGACAAAATATGTCAGACAATACGCTGGCCATCAAGCTACATCCCATTGTCACAGGAAACATGTAACCCTTTCTTCTCTAACCTGATTGTTTAATAAGAGGCTAATGCTGAACTTCAGAAGCGTTGGCATAGAGGATTAAATATGTTTTCATTAGACTCCATGCTGTATAAATATGGGAAACAAAAGACAGTAAAGGAATAGTGTTGTGGATGGAAGGACTAATGGTAAAACTAAAAAACTGGTGTAGATAAATGCAATGAAAATGGACCCTGCTTCTTAACAATCAGGGTAACCTTTGTAGTTGGCCACTGTGGAGAAAGGCTGGGTCAAACTCCGTGGCAGATGGTTTAATACATAGTGCATATATTAATCTGCGAAGGCAGCCCTGGAAATGCAAGCAGGTTGCTAATGACCGTGGATGGCAGTTGGGAGCTGCTTCTGCCCTTGTGGTTAGGTATTCAGATGTCATGCTTCAGGGTTCAAGTTGATGAGTTCTGGGCTAGGAAAACATTGCTCCCTTTGCATTTGTGTTAGTTTCCTGTCACTATAACAAATACAAGTTGAGTTAATTAACTTATGAGAAAAGGTTTATTTTGGCGCACAGTTTTGGAAGCTTTAGTCCATGATTGGTTGGCTCGGTTGCTTATGGACCTGTGGGGATGTGGCACTTCCTGGTGAGAGAGTGCAGTGGAGTAAAATCGCTCACCTTATGGCAGGAAGCCAAAGAGAGAGACTAAGGGATGATGGCTCCACAATGCCTTTTGGGGACAGTTCCTCAGTGACCCAAAGACTTCCTGCTGGGCCCCATTTGCTGTAGGATCCACTGTCTCTCAGTGATGTCCTCCTGGGGGTCAGCCTTTAACACACAGGCTCTGGGAAGAGATTTAAGATCCAAACTGTAGCAGCCATTGGCCATGCTTCTGGGAAGAGGTGGTGTCCATTGCTCAAGCTAAATAGAAGAGAGCAAAGGTAGATGCACACACAGGTTTTCAGTTTGATAACCTCTTACTTCGGGTCAGTGTGGTGCCATGGAGAGAGTGTACTGTATACAGAGAATCTGTGAACCAAGCGTGAAGGTGGTAGGCACCACTGCTGGAGGGAAAATTTTAAAAATCCCCAAAATAAATAGAGGTGGAGCTTCAGTTAGAACTTCCATCCCCCTGCAAGTGCCCATCTCCTGTTGGCACTTTTGCTCACTTTTTTTTACACTCCTGATGCAGTGATCTAGTACTTAGATATCAGTTAATTTAGTTCTTTATGGGCATGTAATTCATTTCTGGACGAGGGGATGTTTGACATTCCTAGAACTTGCTAGTTAGCTAAATATTAGGCTAGGCTTGGTAAAACAGGTATAGATTTCGGTTTCTTTCTTCCTATATGTGAGAAGGGTGATGGTGATATTCAATAAAACCTCAGTAAAAATAGTTACTCTAGTTAGCCCCTATGACTTGTACACTCTAGGGACATCAGGAGCCTAGCAAGGGATCATCATAGCCCTGTTGCTCTAAACCAGCTGTGTATGGGAGGAGGTGTGGAGAGATCAGCCTCGCTCATCCTGGCGGCCCACTTGTGGGCACCCTCTTCTTCACACTTGGAAAGTTGGAGGGCACGGAAGAAGGTTGGTTGCTGCCTTTTAGGTCTTGGATTCTGAGACTCAAAAGACCCCTTCTGCTTCTCAGATCCCTCTCGGAGGCAACAGGAACAGTCTGACTCAGGCGCTTGGCTTGGGCCAGAATACTGGAACAGGTTGGGAAAGAAAAGGCTACAGAGAGAGAGAGAGAGAGACAGAGAGACAGAGAGAGAGAGCACATCTCCTGTTAGCACTCTTGCTCTTTGTGTACAGATTGGTGTCTGCACGGTGAATGCATAAACCAACCGCTCTCGGTGAGGTCCTCAGGGGCGGGGACTTGCCTCAGGGCTGGTGCTGCAGAATAGACATCCGTGATGGGGTTTCTGTTTGAAGAAAGGCTGAGCGCTGACCTTTCCTGAGCTTGTGTGGAAGTTGACTTCATGCGGTACATTCACTCGCTTACTCATTTATCAGCAAGCACTGTGGACTATCCACAGCATGCCAGGTATTGTTCTGTGCTAGGGATACACAGATAAAGAACCTCTGAGGCTCTGGCAGTTGAATAGAGAAGATTGACAAAAAGACAAATGATACACGAGGTGTGCGGGACTATATGTGGATTAGAAGAATCAAGGACCACAAGGGGACCCTCAGCCCAAGACCCAGACTCTGTGCATGAGTGGACACAATATACAGACCAACATGTAAATTCAGGATATGGGATGGCTAGAAAAAATTCAGGATATGGGATGGCAAGGACAGCCAGCTCAAAGGGCTCCCCGTATCACACGTGGAAAGCAAATTCCTTCACTGCCTTCTAACATCTTAAAACATTACAAACTTGTGAAATAATATCATATGATTTAAAAATTGGGTTTGGATGTCATTTTGTCTTTGAGTGGTTTTACGGAGTCTTCAGAGGGGAAATGAGGCAGAGAAGTATAGAAATAAACAGACAGGACGCCTGGCTATGCCAGTGCAGAGACTGACCGATGCGGGGGAAGTTTAATGCCTAGCTGCACAGTCCTGAGCTGCTCAAACGTAGAGTGACACTAGAGTGCTCCTCCAGCCTCCTCCTGCTACGGATGAGGAACTGTGGTCCTGAGAAGCGACCCGCAGGGGTTGTGGTTGGTGAAGAGTGATGCACCACAAATGTACCAGCACTGAGACCTCCAGGGTCAGTGCCAAGAGAAGAACTGTAATTGCAGTTGCCTGCAGAACAATAGGATCTCCTCTTCTTTATTAGAATATCAGTGTTTAGTAACTGTATGTTTGAACTTTATAAAATGGCTATGCTAAAATAGCTATGCTAAAAATAGTTAAGTGTGCTATTTTTCCAAACTTTTATTTATCACGAACCAGAATAAAGAAAAACATTTTTCTTTATAATGTACATACACACACATATACACGCCCTGTTTAATAAAATTTAACTTGCTTTGATGGCAGTGTCTTTTTTTAAATTTTACAGAGGAGGTCAACAGAAAACTTTCACACAGTTACATTATGACTGCAGCCTGGCTGATAAGAATTGTACAGTGCATCATGATTTCAGAATGGAAGTGTGCGAAACGTTTGAGTCTCAGGACACAAAAAACAGGGCACATCTATTAAAAATGAATCAAAATTTCAGGAAACAACTCCTATTTTTCTGTGTGATGCACTCTGTTACTTTGTTTGGTTCTATTCTATTTTATTAAAGATTGCAGACTGGCACTCCTTAGTGAGTTGAGAATCCAGCTTGAAAACAGTAGATGGAGAGACACATTTGTATGAACGTCGTTGTTAAGGGAGGTTAGGGGGCTTCAAGGTCTTACCTTGGATTTTTCTTGACTCTGTGCAGTCTCAGCATGGCAAGTCGAGGTATTATCAACTATTCTGAACTTTCATGGTGGCCTTTCTTAGTAGAGTTGTACAGTATTTTTTAAAATGCCCAACAGCTACTCCACTGATTGTGCTTTTTTTTTTTAAGTCCTCGTTTGTCTTGGAGAGTTCGATGCAGTGGGTGTACTGATCGGACAGTGAAAGAGAATGCCCAGATTTTAAAATGTGCTGTGTCAAGCTCTTTAGCCTCTTTCATGAAGTGATAATGAAGCGGAGGAAGTCGGAGGTAACTTGGTGGGGAAGGAACACGGGTAAGGAGCTAGAGGGGTTAGGGTTCTCCTCTTCTTTTGAATCAGGGGTGTTTTGGATAAGGTTCAGATTGGGTAATACAGATAGTGTAGATAACTTCATGGGACTTTCCGGAATTCAGGTTTGGATCTTGTAGGGTTTTCTCGTAGCCCGGAGAGGGACGACGGAAGGTTTCTGAGGTATGCAGCCTGGAGTGAAGGTTGGGAGCCGGTGGAGGTGAGCAATGCATTCGTTAGCAGGAGGGACAGCAAAGCCAGGCTGGTGGCGGTTTCTGGTGCTGCTCTTTGTCCTTGGGCGGGCTTTTAGCAGAGCCATCCCATAAGCCTTGCAGGATCAGGGGAAGGGACAGTGGGGCCTGTGAGCTGGGCTGATGCTCTCCTGGGTGCGGGCCTTCAGAAGCAGTAACACCCTCTCCCGCAATTTGGTCAGCACTTAGAGCAGATATAAAACTCTTCCGTTGTTGTTGTTTTTCTTTTGGTTTCTTGAGGCAGGGTCTCACCATGTCATTCAGGCTGTCCTTGAACTTTAGTCCGGGCTGGCCTCAAACTCGAGGTGATCCTCCTACCTCAGCTTCCAAGCGCCCACCATGCTGGCCAAGTAGACACAGACCTCTTGAAGTGGATGGTATTCAAGTCACAAACTGGTGATGTGATGGGGAGACTCTTCACATTACGCATGACGGAGGCGTAATGGACGTGGGAAGCACCATGCTCAGTGAGATGTGGGTTAAATAATGCTTGCTGCCGGGTGTCCTGCCCGGTGCCCTGTAACACCTAACAGAACTCTGCTCCTTCTGAGAAGAATTTAAACTGTCAGACCATTAAATGTTCATCGCTAATGTGAAATTTTTAGATGAAGCCAATTTAGCTTAATTTACCAGGACATCTCTTCGTGTCTGGGAGAGCTGGTAGAGGAAATAGGGCTGCAGTGGATTGTTGCAGGCCCCAGAATGGCTTCTGTGGGACACTGTGGCATCTGTCAAGGAAAAGCAGCATCCTTCTCCTGCTGCCTCCTGCTCTCGCTGGACAAAAGCATCTCTCACCATTCCAAGGGGTCCCGGGCACGATCTCAGGAAGCAGTTTCTCTTGAGGTTTTGGAACAGGGTCCATTGTTGCCGGTTTCTCTGTAGAAGGCTGGGTTGAGGTGGGGAGAAACCATTGTTCTGAGAACCTGTTTGGGCTGCACCGGGAAGGGCTTGTTCAAGTAGAGCAGCATCTTTGTGCTGCAGTTAGTTTTACTTTTTTTTTTTTTTTTTTTTTGCTATCTTCTTTTTTAAACCCCCTTCTGAGGGAAATCTGTGATTACATTTTTTTTCTCTGCACAGGTGCTAGAATGCATTGAGCAAACACAAACATATCCCACTTCATGAGAAAATTTGGAAGTCATTTTCCTTCCATCTGTCTGAAGTAGACTGTGCTCTAAAACTGGCCATCCACCCACCCATTCTCCCACGCACCTTCTCGGTGACGGGGAGATGACATTGTAAGAGAATGAAAAAGAAAAAGGATAAACCCTGCAAGGCATTTACAGAGATGGCTTATTAGTATCATTTGGACAGCTATGAATAACACATGATGGCTTCTGGGGCTGCGTATTATTCACAGAAGAGTGCCCTTAATTTTCCTCCTTTCCTTTTGCCCCTTCCAATGTCCCTGTATCACAGATCCTTTTCTCCATCAAATTCTCGAATCCCAGCTGAACCCTAGGATTGTTTGACCAGAGATCATTTTCACATGTCCACGGTGAGTCCTTACCCCATGGGTAGGTAAGCAGTGCATCTAAGGAGAGGCAGGCAGTGACTGCATCCAGAGGAGGTGCAGCTGTATCGCTCCACACTCAGACAATCAGAGGCTCAGCAGGGCACCTTCCCTAGTGCAGCTGCACAGCTCTCCTCTCGAGCTCTCCAAGGCACTGCTCCCTACGTGAGGATTCCAAGCTACATTTAACACAATTGCCCATCAGCACTTAGGAAGCAGTTACCACAGAAACCCAGCAGAGACCAATTAGTCACATGATTAAATTAATTAAAATAACCCAGGGCATCTGCCATCTTGCCTCTTTCTGCTACGGATAGCACATGACCCAGACAGAGCCGCAATTGGTTAGCAATACTGTTGTGTCTCCTAATCCTCAGATTGTCTTCTTATTGTGAAATGGGGCTCTTCTGATTTGCTTTTCTTTCCTTAAAAACTCTTCTATGTTTTTTTTTTGCAAGATATTCCTCTTCCATAAACAAGGCAATATTAAGTTCAGAAAACATTGGGTTTAATAAACAGGGTCTGTTATATTGAGGGTAAGCAGATTTGGAAATATTTTCCAATCACACAGTTGAAGACTTTGCAAGTTTTTAATGAGAACTTTAACAATATATGCCAGAGGGTGCAGTGTATATGCATTTACGCTTGACCTGAGAATCCTGTGACAAGTTGCAGGAACTAGACCGTGGCTTCGCTTGTTAAAGTAACAGGGTTGTTAGAACAGGGCACAGGCATCCTGGGTTAGAAGATGGTCTTGAGTCAAAGATGGTGTGCAATAATTCCACTCTTCAGTTTATCATTTATAAAAGGCAGGGATGCACACTCTGCCCCAGTAAATCAGCGCTTCGTCCTTGCCTCTCCAAAATTTCCATGTAGCCAAAGGTTTTCTATTATACCAGGGCCATACTTCTTCTACACACATAATCAGCTACCTGAAGTCTCACAGTGAGTTCTGTCATCTTAGACACTTTCTGGAGGCCCGTCTTGATGCCCAAGAGCAAACGACTGAATGCAATGTGGAGGTATCGGAGGTAATGACATGGTCGCCCAATGTTCTTCCTTTGTGAATGGGCTTTGACACAATGGCATAAATTAATTATGTAGCTTGACTGCTCTGATTTGTGCCTAACAAAGCAAATGGTCCAACCTCATCTGTAAGCCTGGACTCAGAGGCAGGAGAATCATAGTTATTTATGAATAAGGGGCAGCATGTAAACGATCGCTTTGGCCAGATCGTTCAGCAGCTGTAGGCAGGGGTCTAGCCTGAACCTTACATCTTCCTGGGTGCAGCCCAGCCTACACAGACCTCAGAACAGATGCGTCCATCTGGTGATTCTGGAAATCAGAGGACTGATAAAAGAGAGCCATGTGGCAATTTATAAAATGGTGCCCTGACAGATTATAGAACGAGCCTTAAAGGAAATTAATTGATAGCTTGTCATAAATACCAGTAATAATAATACGTATTTGAATTATGTTTTTGGTTAAATTTTTATTTTTATTGTGGATCATGCTTATAATTTACGAGGTATTCATATATCTCTAGAGTTTAATGTAATCTGTCCTCTGATCTTTACCAATTCCCCTATTTAATACACATGTATACTTTGTGTACACCTGTAAAACTCATTCTGTTAGTACAGTGGATATTTGGTGGGTGAAATATATACAGTATGACTACAAATCAGCTACAACTAAAGAATAAATATATTTCATATTTTAGAATTTTTATTTTGTAATCAACAGAAAAATAAACTCATGAAACTTTATTTTTATAAGTAGTAAGCACCCCTAGAGGTGATATGAAAAGCAAAAATATCTAAAATCAAACATTAGCACTTCTGTGAACGATAAGCTTGCTTTGTACAAACAATAATCTATTTCTGTATCTTCATATCACATTACAATTTTCTGAAACTATTTAAAATTATGGAAGACATAGCCATTTGAAAACTGTTACATTTTTATTCCTTTTTTTGCTTTCTTTCTTTTCTTGTCTTTTTGAGACAGGGTTCCACTATGCAGGCTAGCCTTGAGCCCAGGCTGGTCTCAAACTAGCAGTGATCCTCTTGCCTCAGCCTCCTGAGTGCTGGAATTACAGGTGTGTGCCACCACGCCCAGCCTATTACAAACTGTTACAGGCTGCTCTTTTGCGAATGACAAAGTGAACCCCAAATCAAAGTACCCCTGATGTCCTTTAGTTGTATATTGCGCTTGGTGAAAATAAGTCTAAATCACTGAATAAATGTTATTATAGTTTCAATCAGTGGGCACTGAATGCCAAGTAGGGGATTTTAAACAGATTTTGCTTTATTTGGTCACATTTTGTGTGGAAGGCACTTAATTCATGGTGAATTAAGTTTCATACCAACAGATAACATTGCCCATCACCACCATCATTCCAAATTCTGGTTGCCCAGAGGAATGTTTGAGAGGCTGAGATTGGTTATGATGGGTACAGATGTTTGTGTTCTGTTGCAGGCTTTAGATTATCTTTTGTTTTGTGTCTTTCCAGATTCTCTCATCCTACCAAGGAGAATCAACCAAAGATGACTCTATGTAATTGATGAGTAGTCACTCTCTTCTTTCTGCTTCTACTCTCAAATGTTATATTGACATTCAATTTATATAGACAAGAGTACAAAATTTAAACATTTTAGACTTTATATGATGATTCACAAGATCAGTCTAACATGCTTTTAGACTGAAACATTGTGAAAAAAAGTTATAAAGTTGAATTTCTATAAAATTTGTGAATATAAGAAATAGTTGCCTATATTAATTTTTAGCCTTTTCATTTGATTTTTTCTGGTAAATTTTGGTACCGTAGTACCTACTGACACACTTAAACTGTCAAAAGAGATCAACTTCAGATGAGCGAAATGAAATATTTTGGAAATGAGTTTGCTTCTCTACTCTTTTCATAAATATCTAGTTCTTTAATGGCAAAGAGACAGGGCAGCATGTGCACTGCATAGTGGCTTTACCATAAAACCTTTCTAGAATGAAACAGAGTTCAATAAGTTAATAACTAAAATCGAATTAATAAGGAAAACTGCAGAAGGTCGTGGCTGATGTGTTAATCCTGGCACGGTAACTCTAGAGAGATAAAAAAAAATTTAAAAGTCATCCTAGTGGTATTAAAATTGAGCACATCTCATTTTACTCAACAAATAGCTATTTAGATTAGCAGCCTCGAGATACAACTGCTTTTCTGTTTTGTAGCATGCAGTACTACTGGCTATCATATTTTTGTAGGTATTTGTCTGTTGTCTGTTTCCATTATCATAAATATCTCATGAAGACAGTAGTTTTGTCTGTTATGTTCACTGCTATTTCTCCACGTTTAAAAATGAACCTGTCATACAGAAGATTATAAGTAGATATTTATTGAATGAATAAAACAAGTCTGAATTAGATGAGGAACTGAATAAACTAGCCCAACTTTTTGAAATAAGAAACATTGAAAGGAATGTTAATTTGTTTACCTAGTTAGATTAGTTAATGTTTTTAAGCTAGTTATAAGATGGTAGATATGCTCGCTTTTACAATCAGGTGGTGAGTGCATTTTTCTACCTATGAATCCGTACAGGTGGTGTGGAAGTTGCAGAAATAAAGGCAATACTACTTGATTGTTGTATTTTTTTTTCTTTCATTTATACAGATCTGTAGCACAAAATCTTGTAAGTGACCCAGAGATAAAAAATGAAGATATAATTTACTTTAAGAAAATGATAGTAACAAGCATGAAATATGAAAAAGAAGAGATGTTAGAAAAAGACAGAATGGTAATGTGTGCATGTCTGGAATAAACAGGTCTGCATGCACAGGGTCCTTAATCACCTGATCTCCATCCATAGATATGTCACTGAATCACTGGATTACGTGACTCTTTGTAGATTAGCTAATTGTTCTGCCCAGGTTTGTGGTAGGAGGGATGGTTTTCTCGTTCTTAGCCATTCAACTGTATTAACATATGACACCTCTGGTTTTATATTGCATGGTAAGATAGATTTGTAGGAAGTTTGGGTGGCGTGGAGATCTGAGCATTTCTCCTTAATGCCATCTACATGTAGTTTGTCCACTGCAGCAAACACAGGCTCTTATAATCTAAGTTAGAACTCTTAGTCATCAATCATTCAATGGTTTATGATGCACACGCCAATTTCTTTCTCCTGGTAGATAGAACCGAGTCACTGCTTTGGCTGACCTGACTTACGACCTTATGGTGGGTGGGGCAACAGTGGGGAAGGTAGGCGGTCTGAAATCTCAGTGGGTATCAGATGGAACCCAGGAAAAGATAGAAAAAACTAGTTCAAAATGACCTTTCCAATAGTTAAAGTAATCTATATGCCCAGAAGATAACTCTCTTTCTTCCACAGTCTGTCTGGTGGTTTCTATGTCCTTAGCACTTTCCTATCTTCACCTCACTAACCTGTTTTTTTATTTATGTTTTTTTAAAACAGAATTTCAGGAGTCTTAGCTAATCTTCCCCATCCTGAGTGGTATATGCCTCAGGCTGTTCTTTCCTGGGCCTTCACTGTAGGTCCTTACGGTCAGGATAGCCCTAGCCCGGGAAGGGTTTGAGAATTTTCAAAGTGGGGGATCTCACTAAAGGACAGTGCAGAGCTAGGGTGACAAGTCAGCCAAGAACATCTCTGGGACTCCAGTGTCTCGCCTCTGCCAACCACACATGAGGTTCCGTCTCCGTAGGTCCCTGTCCTTCAAATCCTTGACTCCAGCCTCTTTTCGTTCCCCAGTACGTGGTCCTAAGGGTCTCCCTGACTCCCAGTGTCTGGTAGAGTGACACCCTCCTTACTCACCTGTGAATACTCGTAGTTCTGCCCATTTGTAAAGTCTGCACTATATTAGACACTATGCTAAGTATTTCATATTGTTTAATCCTAGATGCTAGTGTCACCTTATCGTATAGTGGTAACTGATGATCAGAGAGATTAAATAACTTAGCCAAGTTGGACAACCCAGGAGTGAAATTGCAGGGAATGGGCTCAGACTGTGCTGTCCACTCTGCCTGGTAGCAGAGTGGCCTAGGGAGGGTGCCCTTGGCAAGTGCGGGTCCCAGTGCCTTGTATGTGGCATCTGCTTTGTTCTGTTTCTTACCTTGTCTCCTACTAACATAGCCTAAATCCCTCAAAAGTCAACCACTTCCTTGAGTTTGATTTCTGAGAGACTCAGAAATGTGCCTTTACCTGGGAAGCAGCACAGACCACTGTCAATACTGTGCGTGCTTTTGGTTTTATAAACGCTTCTGAGGTCCTCTCTTTTCTGGAACAGTCTGTGTCTGGGGGTGTCATACCCATCCATGTGGTATACCGGTTAAATCCATGTGGAATCTATGCATGGCCAAGTCACCGCTGTGTAAGACCTATTAGGGTAGTGGTCCTGGGTGACATCTTCAGAGCAACCAAGCTGGTAGTTGGAGGTTTAGGTGAATGATTCTTCCTGGCTTGGAACATTTCAGTTAAATTCGCGCTGGAAGACATCGCAGAGAGGGAAGCCAGGAGCACACACTTCATAGGTTTATTGAAATAAATAAATTAAATCATCTAAGCTAAATGTTTCATCCTTTTCTAGAGAGAAGTTAGATTTAGGAGAGGAGAGGTTTTCAGCCAGTTGTATGGTAGTTCCCTGGAGTAGGAATTATTTTCAGAGTTTGTTTCTTTGGATATTCCATGTATGTGTGGCGTGGTTTGGAAACCCTTGTCCTGGCAGCGAGGGCTGTCTGCACCGAGCTGAGGTGGAAAGTCGCCCTGGGCTGGGGGAGGCTCTTTCTTTTCCCTAGTTGTTGTGCTGGAGGAGTGGCCTGGGGGAGCTCTGGAAGGAGTTGGCTGGTCAAATTCCTTGTCAGGTTAAGAGGGCCTTTGTTTCTGTTTAGTTTCCTGAAACAAGACAAATTATGATATTTTCTGTTAATTTCTTTCCCTAATGAGTTTCATTAAAACCAACGCTTCCGGAAGACTGAGCCTTGACAGCTGTCTAAGGGCTGTTTCGTTTACCGGGGGCTACTTAGACTGAATAATTATTATAGCTCGATAGTTTAAAAAGAAACAAGAACAACAGAGAGAAATAGATCCCTTGAATGGCGCATCATATATTTCTGTGTCTTCCTGTGTCTGGGATGCTGTGGTGTTCAAAAGAGATCATTAAAATCATGTATTCTTTGAACTAAAATATTAAGGAATCATCACACACTTGCTTCTTAATGGCTCCCTGGTTCTTGAATACTGAATTTCACTTAATGATGGTATATTAAGAGAAAGTCTTTCAGAGGTTAATAAAATACATTTTTAAAGAAAGATTGTCCAGACATTAGCGAGTTATTTGGTGTGCAGTGCCATGAGGTGCTGGTGAGACTGTGGCCACAGTATATTTTATGTTAGGTTGACCGGAGAATACGGTTAGCATATTCTGTTATCTTACCCAAATAATATTTATATTTGGCGTAACAAAGGAGATCTCTTATTTGGAGTCAAATCTTTATTTTTTCCCTCAACAAAGTAGAGGTGATATAATATGACAAAGATACGATGAAAGACTGAGATACCTTGAAGAAAGAAGTCAGTGTTCTGAGATGATTTCTAAGGAGCAAACCTGGAAAATCTCAAAAACCAAAATGAAATGACAAAATTTATGTAAAAGTTGGTCAGATAAAATACATGCTGCTGTACGTGATATGGTATGATGCCTCATAATTCCCAGCAAGGAAAAAAGTGAGAGATGAAAATAAGTGGGGTAAAAGTCTTAATAATTGTTGATGGTGAGGGTTTGAGAACTCACTAGATCTCCACTTTTGCATATATTTTTAAAATTCATAATAAAAATGTTAAGAGTGATAAAATGGCCCTAGACATTTGCTAACAATAATAGTTGGTAGGAGTTTGATGGTCCACAATAAGTTTACCAAAAAAATGCTTTACATTATTTGGCAGAAAAATTATGTCATTGAGAAACTTATATCATTTGACAACATTTTTATTTTTAGGAAATTTATATCACTGAGAAAAAATGAGATGCAATTCTGTATTCATTCTGAGCATTATGACTTTTCTCAGCAGATGAATTTTATTTAGGAGGAATTAAACTGGGAAAAGTCAGTACTTTGGGGAAGGCTTTCTAGGAGCAGATCTAAAATTGTATAAAAGGGAAACTTTTAGTATAGATCCGTTTAGTGACCCATGTGGGAGAAAGGAAATTAAAATGGAAACTAGTGAGGAACTAACCACAGAAAAGCTTTTTCACTGTTCTTATGTTAAGCCTATAACAGACAACAGGGTATCACTTAATGATTTGCCATGTACCCAGAAAAGCAGATGCTCTCTTCCCACAGTGGAATGTGGCTTGTAGGGGACAAATTCTCACAGTCACACTCCCTATTTGTCTAGCAGAGGTTGAGGAAAACACAGGGAGGCCCCCACAGCTTGAGACAGAGAGCAAACTAGCACCAGCTGCTGGGTGTAATTGGTCCCGTTCCCAAGGTGGGCTTGTAGTGCTGTGTGGCCCTTGCGGGCTCTTCCAGAGGCAGAGGCCTGGTTTCCATTTTTTTGTACGGCTCTACTTAGTGGTGGAGTAGGGTGGATAGGTGGACCAGAAAGTCTTCAGATTTCAAGCTTCTCTGATTATATAAGACAAAGAAAAATGGAAACATTGGATGCAAAATAGGTATGTATGTGTGAAATCGACTGCACACAAATGTGTGTGCATCTCCCTGTGAGAGAGGGTGCATCCATATTGTGAGCCGTAGGCTGGCTGCCCACCAAGTAGCAGACTGAATGTAATCTGGCCTTTCTATTTCTTAAAGCTTTTAATATGAAGGAGTCTGGTCTTTCTCAAGAACTCCTCATTAAAGTATAAAACACTCTCCTGTAGTCTTGAAGCTAGGAAAGTGCTCTCCTTCCATGGAGCCTATCACTATCTTATGGAAATCTCTCCCCCAGGAGGTCACTGAGCCCAGAGCTGCAGCTGTGTTTTAATAAGGGCTGGATAATTTTATGACCAATAACGTTTGCCGTTACACATGCTACAAGAAGGTTAATCAAATCTCAGCCTTCAGGGCATAATCTGGGTTCTCACGGGGATTTTCCTCCAGAATTCTGTGTTGGGCTGGGGAGGCCCACTTCTCTCTTCATACACTGACCCAGACTTGGTGTAGCAACTGTTACTCTTATTGTCACCAGAATATTCCAGAATATTCCAGTATTGAAATAGGGTGCATGAAGCCTGAGTGACATGGCTTTGGGAGTCCAGTTTTCAGGGCTCTGTGCTTTCAGGCCAGTCTTTTATTTTTCGGCTTGAAACTGTGGAGAGACTGAATATTCAATCTATCTGTTTCATGTGCTTTGGGAAGCCAAAGTTTAAGGCAACTTGCAGACCTGAGATACCAAATATTTTTCCAGCATTTCTCTGTTGCTTAGGAAACCCATAAACTGGTTCAAACATCTCACTTGGGGAAATACTGAAGTGACATTTAACTCAGAAACAAACTGCCTTTGCTTTGCTAAAGAAAACAGCATCGCTGCCTGAAAGGGCAGCAGATCAAAATAAAGAGGGCAGGAGGGAAAGAAGAGAGGGCTTTTGAAAGTTGGAATTTAGATGACTGCAACACAAATTTTGAGATGGTCGATGTTTTTTCTTTGGTTTAGATTCTGTAGCTAGAGCAAAACGTGACATTTTAACTCTTGCTGTAATGAGGGAGTAAAGACCTCTTGTCATTTGAAAGGTAAAGAGTCCCCATGAAATTGTCATCTTAAGACTTTATATTTAATGAGGCCAAAGGGATGATGTAAGTAACAAGAAATATAACTTAGGTATCCATGGGTTCTAGAGTCTCTGTTAGGGCTCGCTGAGATCCTCTCTGTCTTGATTTGCTACAGATTATATCTGCAGCATGCTGCCTTTGCACTGTGTCCTCGCCATGATGGTGAGTTTTACATCCCATGGCCTTTCTCTTGGTAGGTTCTCTGAACCTATTGCAAGGCAGGTGCAAAGGGTATGGCCCAGACCTTTCCAGGAGTTACTATTAGGTGTGCACGCGCACACACGTGTGTGTGTGTGTGTGTGTGTGTGTGTGGGAGAGATTGACAGAAGACAGATGATAGAGAAACTTGAAACTGTTTCCATGTGGTCACCCATTTAGGAGGTGACTGGATTCCCCAGGGCTCCTGGGCTGAGTCTGGAACCTGGTGGGTGGAGCCAAGGCCAGGAGACAAAGCTCTAGGGAGTGACTCTCTCTACTTGTTAGCACTTTCCTGGACTTTAGCTGTAACTGTGGAGGTATCTGGAAATAAGTGTATGAAAACTAAAAAAACAAGGCTCTACAAAATCGTAGAATATACGCCCAATCTCTAGGCATTCGTGCCAAGCCAGAGAAAGTGGAAAATCAAAGTGGGCCTGAAAGTCTTCTGAGTATTCAGATTAATTGACCAGTCTCTGCAGCTTCCAAATCTGTCCCCAGGAACATTATGGGAATCACAGAAGGAAATTGGAGTGGGAAGGCGTCTTGGCTCCTGTCACCCCTCCTGTGCAGAAAAAGCAGTCGAAGTCATGTTCTCCAGTTGCTCCAAGCATAATCTTGTACTTTTCCCCAGTGAGTTTCAGCGCAGTTTGTGTCAGTTTATATGTACAAACGGATTTTTAAAAGTTGTCCCCTGCTAAGGAAGCTGACATCTGCCACTCTCAGAAACTGGAAATGACAGACACCCCGAAGGGTGATAGGCTGTGAACTAATCGGCTGATTTTCCATCCAAAATAGAATCCACTCAGGCTCCCCTGTTAACCAAACAGACAGCATTGTCTAATCCATGCATTTAGTGGTGATTTCAGGTGACGAGGGAAAGTGGGCAACCGCTGTCCTCGTCAGTGTTTTTACCCAGGCCTTCCCCCTTCCCAAGAGTCAGTTCGGAGCCCAGCCCGCCTGACTCGGCTGCCAGTGTGGCTTGTAAAGAGACACTTGATGGTTGCAGATGCCTCATGTTTGTCACCGTTTGAGGCTCCTTTCATGTGACGGAGACACTTCGTCTCCACACCAAGGAGAGGAAAAACCAAGAAGCAGGACTTCGGAAAGGAATGACAGTGGGAGTCGAGTTGAAGAGAGCCGTTCCTGTTTGAGCCAGGCTTTTCAGGAAAGGGGCTGGACTTGGAACCAGCAAGCTGTGAGCCCAGGCAGCTTTAAGGCTTGGCTCCTCTCCATCTCTCCTTTTTCTCCCATAGTATCCCTGATTTTCACTGACTCCATGTTCTTTCTCACTGTCACCGTTCCCCGTAGTTCCCGGTGCTCATTGCTTCGGTGGGTGCAAACCCACAGGGCCTGTCCAGCTCCCCTCAGTGTCATGAGCTCGTGGTTCAGCTCCCCTCCTGTCTGCTTGCTGCTGTCTTTGGAATATCCTAGGTTGTGTTCCCGAGGGTGGACATCGGATTAAATCAGCTCACTGTTTTGTAGCAAGACACATCATGAGTTGCTGGACACCTTTTCTAGTGGCTGCCTTTGGGTCATGTGCCCAACCTCTCCCAGGCAGCTCAGCCTGGCTTATCTGGTACAAAATGACTACACGGTCACTTTGAAGGGGGTGTGGCAGGAAGGCACCCTGACTGATAGCTCAGGTCCACTCCTCAGCGTTTACTGAGCACATGTGTCTGGCCCTGTGGCACCAAGGGTGATCCAAAGCTCTGACTGTCATATTTCACGACTCACTTTCTCATGCATTTCCTCTCTTATGTGTACAGAAAGGACAACATCACCCTGGGCAGAAGTGAATGAGAAATGGCAGTGAGCACATTGGAACGAAGGCCAAAATTGAAGTCTTCATAAACTGTAACCAGATTTGTGGTTCTGACCCAAAATCCAGAGCCCATTTTCTCCCTTTTCAGTCTTACTCCCTGACTATGAAATTGAAAGATGGAGAGATCCTTAAAAATGAAAAATCCTTATTAAAATCCAACCTGTGTGGCTTAGCTAGAACTTAATTTTTTTCTGATCACGCTAGCCTAGGAGGATGGCTCTGTCCCACTGCCTTGGCAAGCAGGACACGTATTTAAACAAACATCTGTCATCTGTTTATTTCTCATTAATGTGTCTATGTCTAATCTTAACCTGAAAGAAAACTTCTCAAAGATCCAGATAGTATGAGGGTCGTTCTCACGATCCCCACAGTTGACGTTCCATGAAAGGAAATAAAATGAACTCAGTACTGGAAGAAGTTCCTTTAGCAGAAGCCTTATGTATTTAAAAAGTAATACAACTCCAGAAGTTTGACTATACAAAGTATATGTTATTTCTTTCCCTTCAGTTTATATAGACTGCTTGGAAATTTCCATTAAAAATTTCAGATGTAGCACTAAAAATCATCACACAGTTGTTAATAGTTAAACGGCAAGAGTCATTTTCAGTTACTGAATTTATTCTATTTTCTGAATATTTTGACTCATTTAGAAAAAAAAAAGACAGTCACAAAAATACAACAAAGAAAAATAAACCTAGACAATACTAGTGCCAGACAATAGAAGGTATGGCAGAGGCACCCATGGCGTCTCTAAAAATGATCTTTTAAATATGTAGCTTAATATTTCTAGCAGCCCAACAAACTAAAACCATATTGAAAATGAACAACTGACTCAAACAAGCTACAGCATGCCTCAGGCAACCCTGAGCTTCCCACTAGGTCGGGGTTAACCCCCACCACTCCTAACATTCGTGAGACTAAATAACGTAGAAACAAGATTGTGAAGTCTGCACACAGAATAAATTAGGAGCAACCCACACTTCTGGGTTAGTATGCCTGTGGCTCCTTTACAACTTGCGTTGCACCAGACAAAGGGTTAGGGAAAAGCTGCACATCCTTAGATGAGAGGAGCTGCCAGCAAGGAGTCGGGACGCTATTGGGCATTACCATGGGTGCCCTCTGCCCCTTTCCTTTCACACTTTAACTGTCAGTATCTTGTGAAGAATCCCGTATTATAATTCCTGCTCTGTGCCTTTGGCCACATCCCTGGCTACACCTTGGTTTCTTCATTTGTGAAAAAGAGAATCATTCTCAGCAGGCTGAAAAAAATACTAGAAACTGCCATGCATTGGCCCCTGTGAATTTATTAACAAAATCTTTAAACTCCCACGCATTTTCCCCTAACATATATAAGGCCAATAGAAAAGAAAGAAAGGTCTGTGATTTGAAGTGAAAAAGGATTTTTATATCACTCTCCTTTCCTAGGGAATGGTTGTTTCAAAAAGAGTTATTTTAAAAATCATGATTAAGGGGGAAGGGAGAGTAGAGAAAGAAGGAAAGTCAGAACAATCCACCACTTTGCCCCTTTTATGTCCCAAATACACAGGGACTTCTGAATCATAGCAGCAGTATCAGATTTGCTTTTAGAAACACTTAGAAAGTGACAGTGATGGCAGTGATTAGCGACAGCCACGTCCCATTGCACAACACTAGGCTGAAGACCTTGGATGAGAGGAAAATAGCAATTTCATCCATATCTTCCACCGAAGTAAACCTGAGAAACTTCACTAAATTGTCTCCATCGAAATTTCAAACGTTCTTAAAAAATAAGCTGCGGTGGGTACTGGAGGTTTCCGGAGAGCAGTGCATGGGGAAGGGACGCTCCTCATAGGGCCTGAAACCTGGCAGCGTGGGAGGAAAGAAGGCTGGCAGTGGGTCCCCACCTTGCAGAGCTGCCTTGGTTGCAAGGAGTACAAAGCCCACGCCTTAACTTTTCCTTACTTTGGCTCTTTTTTGGCTGGTGTTTCATCTTATAAGTTGCAGTCTAGCTTCTCCTGTCCATAGTTTTTACTGCACAGAAGGTTTCCCAATTTGCAAGCGTTTGCAGCATGGCTGGGCCCGGAGATAAAACAGAATGTGTATGTAGTACAGTATGCATTCAACTGATGCACAAGATTCTCTGCACCATATGTGCTAAGTAGTGTGCTTTTCACTTGATGTGCCACTGCCAGAATTGCCAGGAGCACATGAATAAGTGTAGGAGAGACGCCCTGTATGTTCTCCCCACCTTGGGAGGAGACCTTGGCATTCAGCAGCTGCCAGTGTTCTGGGCCCCCTTTTCAGTTGGTGCCCCACACTGTTTTCCATTTCCCTCTGTTACACAGCTTACTCTCCTCCTCCTCCTCCTCCTCCTCCTCCTCCTCCCATAGCCTTGACCACTCCGCCAGTGATTGTCAGGACAAGTATGGAACCCTGGTTGAACTTCTAGGAGGGAAGATGGGGGGACGGGTGCTAGGGCTCATGCTAGCAGGATAGCGGGACTGTGGTTAAAAACTCAGCAGCTATGTAGGAATGATACTACAGGAAAATCAGCTGATGTGGTTTTATCCCCCACTATACATTTATTATCCTTCGCCTCCCACAATGCATACTTGTGAATCATTTTTATAGGAAAATAGTATTGGTCTGAGCTTTGTAAGCGAACTCTCTAGTGCAGCAAGGGCAAACCTTTTAGAGATTGTGTGCCAAACTGCAGCCCAAAACCCACTTATTTATCACAAGGTACCAACACCGCAATTAAACCTGAATATTGAGGTTTTAGTTTAGAAAAAAGCAGCATCTTTTACCTTAAAAGAAAAACTCAGTAGTATATGTTCCATGGACTTAGCACTCCTGCTCTACTGGAACATCTTTCATGATTAAAAAAAAAAGCAGTGAGAGATACCAAAGAATAATGCATTCTTTCTGTTCTCCTCTTCATATCACCTTGTATTCTTTTGCCTAAAAATACCATTTCAGAGAACTTTTGTATAAGTTGGCTGCCTAGAATGTGAATTATCACTTTCTTTGACTTTACAAAAAACTTAGTGTTTATTTGTATTTCTGACCCAAAGATGCCAGTGGATGCATGACTCAAAATCTTACACCATTCGTGTTACATGGTAGTTACCAGCACTCTCTTATGCAACTAGATGTGGATAACAATTATGAAGCCTACTTTATTTTTAAAAAATTTTTTCCTTTTTTATTTTAAAGAGAATAAAACAAAGCATATCAGAACAAAGCATAACAAAGCATATCAGAACAAAACAATGCAAGCAACACAGGCTTTTTTGAAGAGAACAAGAGACACTATGGTAGCCATTGTTGATTTTCCTGTTGTCTGGTTTTGAAGGCCGGTAATGCTTTCATTCTTTTGTTTTGGTCAGTTTTATACTGTTTTGTTTTGTTTGAATTCAGTGTGTGTGAAGATGTGGACAACTATTTCAGGGAGAACGGGAGACATTGTGGTGGCCACGATTGATTTCCTGTTGTCTTGTCTTGAAATCCTGGGCCTGCTTTATAGGAAGCAACATGCTTTCTCCTGCTCTTCAGCTTGTTCAGCCACCGGGCTGGGAGGGAGGGTTCTTCTACCCGAGGACCCTATGACAGAGTGTGTGGGACAAAGAGGAATCCTGGTCTATATTTGATGAAGAGCTACCTAAGTATAACAACAGTGTTTTTCTAATAAGCCCATTGTGAGTAAGTCAGTGTTTTCTCTTTGTTCATTGACTGGTTATTTGTAGGCCTTCTCCTCCTGCATGTTAACAACCTTTGGGCCAACAGGTAGTTAGATAGTGGGATATTGGTGCTTATCTCTTTCATGAATGCTAAAGGAGTCGTTGTTCTTGATTATATCCACAACCTTAAGAAACACCTGGCTCCGTAGGCTGCCTGTGTGCTGCCTGCTTTTCTGACTGGTGAGTCTTGGGGATTGAATGACTGGAGAGGCCTTGGCTGAACTCTAGAGGTCCAGTTTTGCTCTTTGCCTCTTTGGGGTCTAGTGGAAGACCATGCTCATTTCAGGGGAA
The DNA here is from genome assembly GCA_004027295.1 of Dolichotis patagonum. Lineage (NCBI taxonomy): Eukaryota > Metazoa > Chordata > Mammalia > Rodentia > Caviidae > Dolichotis > Dolichotis patagonum. The sequence continues at coordinate 27,550 of PVJX010021065.1, forward strand.
AGAGGGGCTGATGGGAGACATTTCCTTGCTCCTGTGGAAATCTGGGTGGGCAGAGGGACAGCTGTGGTAGTGGGTACTCCCCGAGAATTAAAGGTGTGTTCTGGAAGGGTCAAAGACAGGAAATGATGAGGACAGTGTTGAGTTGCCTGGTAACTTGACTGGCGCTCCATGGTGACTTGCTGGCATCTGATTACAAAAAGCCGGGAACAGAACAAGAAATGTCCTGCATTTTATATAATTCACTGTGGAACAGGAAAGGCTTCTTTCAGCCTTGGAAGGTATCTGGCTAAGGAGCACTGTAGCCCTGTGTGTTGGATGACGCATCATCACTTTGTGATGGTAGAGATAGTCACATCCGAGTGTCACTCATTCAGTAATTGGTTATTTTAACACAAACTGTAACTAAGGAGTATGATTACACACCTGTCAACCATATGATGGGAAAGAGAGCTGTCTGTGAGCAGAGGAACAGACCACATTTCTACTCAGGTCTCTGTGGAGTCTTCTCCATCAAAGATGTCATTTTTCATTTTTACCTTGAAACAAGACAGACATTATAGCTACTGCCTTGTCTGTATCGTTTATAGGAATTGCTGCCACAGATGCTAATCTAAACTAATACAATTTCACTTTGATTATATATTTGTAGACATCGGATCCTAGTGCACCGGAGAGCAGGATGGAGCAGTAAGAAACAAATGAACGTAAACATGTTATGGTACCTGTAGAGCAGCTTCCTGTGGCACGGCAAGGGGTGGGAGAAAAGAGAAATCAGGGTGTTTTATACAATAAGGTCATTTTATAAATTAGTGAAATAAAAGAATGGCTTTTCAGGTTACACAGATGATCAAGGGAGAGGAGTTCTCACTTGTGCACAAGAAATTACCAGGTGACAAGTCATATCTAAGGATTGTAAGGAAGAAGTGACGTGACAGAAAGATGGATACATTAAAAGTAAATAAATAAAAACCAAAACTCAAACTTGGCTTTGGAAATAAATCCTAAACCAAATAAGGACCTAATAAAGGCTGCAATGTTTAGTTAAAAAGAAAAGCCCTGATGCTTCAAATAAGAAAGTATTTGCTGATTTGCCCTTTGTGCAGAATAGTGAACCAGATACTCAGTTGTTCTAGGTTCTTCCTCTCCTTTCCTTTTGCTGCTCCTCTGTTTCTTTGGTGAGTCTGTTTAGCTGGATTACAGTGTATGTGCTCTACTCTCTTTTTTTAATTTTAATTTTTTTGTTTTAAAGAGAAAAAAAAGCACAGAAGAATACAAAAGCAGTGAAGCAAACAAAAAACAGCAACAAAAGCCAAACAGTGACAACAACAACAACAAAACAATGGTGATACAGGATTTCAAAACAAGATGATAGGAATTTAACAGTGGTTGTTATATTGTATATTATTATCTTCAAAATAGTTGCTCAGGCTACCAGATGCAAACTTGATCAAACAATATGATTTCCCTTTGAGCAGTTTCTTTCCCTTTCACCATATCTATTGTAACTTTTGGATCTTATTTACCTTCAGTTTCCTACAGTACTGAGATAATATGGTGTTTACACATGTGAGTCTGATTTATTTCACTTATGAGTGTAGTCTCTAGATGCATCCATTTACCCATAAAAAGCCTCTAGTTTATCTTTTATGGCTGAGTAGTATTCCATTGTATAAGAGTACCAGATCTTTTTTATCCATTCCTCAGCAGATGAGCATTTGGGTTGTTTCTAAGATCTGGCTATTATAAATTGTGCAGCTATTATACATAGGTGCACATACATCGCTGTGGTATGAAGTTTTCAGTTCTTCTGGGAAAACACCCAGAAAGGGAATAGCTGGGTGCAATGGAACCTCTAATCCTAGTTTTTTGATTTCCACAGTGGTTTTGTGTGCTCTACTCTGGTGGAGTGTGTAAATCTACAGGTGATGAAGGTGTACTCTGCTACCGAGTTAGGAACAAGTCACTGACAGATAAGGGAGAGAGATGACATGAATGCCAGTCAAGGGAATTAACACTAAATCTTGCTTGAGTAGTGGGCATTCACTGTGGCAGAATTTACCGTACAGCAGTATGCATGAATCCTTGGCTGCTCACTCAGAAACAGAGATGTCTGTTTGCAGATAATGCACAGGAATTACCTAGGAAGTGAAGAGAAAAGGAAAGCAGAAGGCTTTTACAGGAAGTAAAATGGATGGACGGAAGGCAGAAGGGATAGAAGTGGCCATTCATTATGAGTTATGTGCAGATTGCGTAAGGGGTTGGGATTCTGATTAGCATTTCTGAAACTGCTCAAACCTTCACCAGAGTTTTCTGAGTGGCATTCGCCTGTGGGTGCTGAGCATACTCTTCTAGCTGCATGCAACTTAATTGTAGTCAAAACTTTGAAGATAAGATAAGATAGTGAATCCCTGTTGCCTTCCTGCCAGGTGAATTTTTCTCTCTAGGAAGGAAGGCAGATTTGTGAAATTTCAGTAGCAAGGCATCGCATGGAACTTGCAAAGGATTGTCTCCCTTAACCTTTACAAAAGATTTCTGAACGTATTTTATTCTCCCGTCTTACTGGTGTCTATGAGCTACCCTGCCCCATCAGTGGGGGTCCCAGGGATCAAACTCCAGTTGACGGGCACCAGATGGCCTTTCTATCCCTTTCTGTGCTGAAGTTCTGTGCCCTTAAGAATTTTCTCTCCTTGTTTCTCGTTCTCATCTCCTCATAATTTTTGTCAGCTTATGAGAGCATGTTTTACTCTTTGCCTTTTGCAGTTTAATTTACTTTTACAAAGCATAATCATTTAAAGGTTAGCATTTTTAAGAAGATAAATATATGACCTTTGACCCTTTAAATTTTGTATGAGTAGTCCTTTATAAGAGACCATTTGATTTTTGTTGTCACTGAATTTAAAATAATAAAATGTATTGAATTTGTAGGCCAAAACCAATTCATTGTAGGTGCTTAGTTATTCATTTTCTGGGCACATAGAAGATGCTTGATAAATGATCAATGATGAATGATGAATGATGAATGAATGAATGAATACCACAGGGAAACATCATTATGTAAGTGTCCTTTCCATCTCTGTCTGCTTTTTGTCACAACACTATATGCAGTGCTATGAATGTAATGTAGTGTATTCTACAGTTTATGGAATTTCACAAAAAATATTTTTGTAATTCAAAGGTAAGGTCTGTCATCTCTTAAGGCAAATGAATGAAATTTCCTTATTACACCAGGACAATTGAGTACTGTGAATATGCTTGTTTTTATTAATATGGGAGACTAATATTAGTAATGATTGTATAGAGTGATAACTCATTTTCCTTTTTTACTATCTTCCACGTAAAACCATAGCAGTTTTCTATTCTATGATTAGGCAAAAACTACAAAAACAGGTTTATGAGTCTAAATAATCCTGTGTCCTTGAAAACATGTCTTTCTCAAGGTACAAAAGGAAAGATTTGCATTCTCACTACCCTCTTGAAATACCATAATCTTCAGTTTGTGGGCTGCACAAAAGAAATCAAAAGAGTTCAGAACGAGTTCCCCCATCTGGGTTATTGCAAGGGTGTCTCCTTCCCATCTCTATGCAGTTTCTTGCACAGCACTCCCCTGGCATCAGCCCCATTTCCAAGTGTAGTCCCCATCCTCATTCTCCTGCCAACTCTGTTCAAGACAGATGGCTTGTATAGGCTGTTCTCTTCCATCCTGGTGGCCGAGGTTCAGGTCTGCACAGCTGTTAGCTCTGTTCTTGTCGCCTGGTCCCTTGAACCTAGATTTGTCCACAGGCAGGTGAGGTGCTGGCTCCTTGAAACTCCTCCATTCGAGCTGTGTTGGACATCAGTTTCAGCATGAAGGGGGAGACCAGAGAGACAGATCTCTCTTTCTCACAAGGGGCCACATGTGGGCTTGGGCCACAGTGCTCTGCTGTCTAGTAATATCTACACTGTTGTGGTTCTTTGCCACCAGACTTCCTCTGATGACTGTTTTTGTATAGGGATAAGGAGTCCACATCTGATGACAACACTTGCATTCAGTGCACAGATTCTCCTTTTGAAAGCTGAGTATTGGACAAGCTATTCAGCTTGTCTTTCGTGCACGGGCAGTATGGAGACAGTGTGGTAATAGAGATCTCATAAAGGCTTAGAGAACTTTGAGGAGCTGAAGTCTGCAAAGTGCTTTGCATGGTGTCTGGCACAGAAAAGTTGTAAAATCTCAGTAACCTAAGTGCTCTCAAAGTGACTTCTAGATCGAGTACTCCTCCTTTGGGCCTGGTGACAGTTCCATGAAGCAGTCATTGAGTTGGACTGGTGGGATCAAGTCTGTAGTCTGCGAGCCTGCCTGTCATATCTGGATAGCATCTAGAGGAACACTGCACGTTCTTTACCTGCACTTTGACCCCCAGAATATACCTCCTTCTAATGTAATAAAAACAACAACAATTGTAATAGAGTGGCAGAGGACCAAGAACTAATGAATGTTGCCATCTAGAAATATACTGATGCTTAGCTGCTGGCTTCCACAGGCCCATCTCTAAGCCCTAGTCAAATTCTGCTTAAATGATTATCCCTTTTAAACATGCACAGTCCCTCCCCTTATTACCTCCATTCATCATCGGCAGAATGGCTGGGATTTAAACTTAAGACTCC